>VZTF01007683.1:381706-424566 GCA_013397755.1 Cnemophilus loriae
AGAGAAGATAAGAGAAGAGAAGAGAATATAAGAGAAGAGAAGAGAGAAATGAAAATGAAAATTTCTTTAATTCTACTCTGTTCTGGAGGAAGAAGGGTCAGGGAAGCAGTAAAGAGGAAATATATTTGTCTTCTACCTCCCAGCAAAATGTTTCTTTGAACAGATATTATTAAAGAGAAATAAGAGATCAGAGAAACAAATTGAATTTAGATCAGAGGCAATTGTGTAGATATAGTGTTCTCTAAAATGGTCGCTGAGGAGCAACTGGGGCACAGCACCATGTCCTTCAAGAGCAAGACTGTCAAAAGAGCAGCAGGGAAGCAAGCTCATCCAAAGAGACTATTCTGACCACTAAGGATAAGTACTTTTCCCCTCTTTATTAGACTATGGCTGCTGGAAAATTGACTGTGTTGAGAGTTAAAAAAAAAAAAAAAAAAATCCCATAGAACATTATGCTTTGAACACCATAATGTTACAGAGTCTGCCTTTTCATCTGTGAATGAGTTAATGTATAAAGAACACCATTTCCCAGGAAAGTTTTAGGGCCACCACTAGACCATATGTACAAGTTTTTATTCTCAGAAAACCTTAAAGGAATTATGTAATACTGTACTGTAGTGAAGCCACAGTATGATTTTGTGTAAAACACTATCATGACTGTTTCTTGATTTTCAGGCTCAATTCATCATTAACAAATGGATTTCTAATTGCAAGAGTCAAACACCTTTAATATTTGTGCTTGTTTTTCAGATGTCGCCGTCTGCAGCATGATCAAAACTTGTTTTGCAGTCACTTACTCCTAATTAGTTTACTAGAAAACAGTTAAGGGGTAAAGTCATATAAGCCTTATGAACAGGATAGAAATGATGGTACAATTCTATTGCAATGAGGCAGTGAGGTGGAATAAGAAATTTAAGCTTCCCTCTGTGTTTTTCTTGAATCAGCATTAAACTAAGGTACTATTACTGTTATGCTGTTATGTAACTCATTCATTATTAGGTATATAAAAAAAATCATTAATATCAGAAAAAAAAATTAATTCAAATAAAGTGCTTTGGGAGCATTTACTCCTCAGCAACAAAAAATAAATGTAGACATATAGAAATACACTCCAAATGCAAAAACAATGCAATATGCTCCACAACTAGCAATGTTTCTGTGTTTGATTATTTGATGTAAAGTTTGCTTGAGTCAGAAACTGCTATTTCCTCATGCAGCCGTTATCTTGCATTTCCTACTTATCAGGAACACACATGCAGAAAAAGGTAGTGTTTAAAAACATTCCCAGGAAAGAAGTGGTCCTTCAGACCCATCTCTCTTTTCTGCCTTTACCCTATGTTAAACAAATGCTGGGGCAGAAGCATCTCACAAGGAAAGAAATGCATTAGATTTTTCCATAGACATTTGCTCTCACGAGGCTGCAAACACAGAAATCTGCACATACAGTCTGGTTGTCCAGAAGGTCTGACAACAGAAGTAAGGACCTCTAAGATGACAGAAGTATAGTGTAACTGTGTGGTGAGGTAGGCCTCCGTCATCAGAGCAAACTGCTCCACAGATGATAATGTGGCGAACTCATAAAAATGAATTTCATCCTCTAATACCTGTATGCCATCATGACCCTTAAGTATATTTTATCAGGAGAGGTCAGAATATGCATGTCTTCTCTCATAATGTAGGTTTGACCCTAACTGATTCCAAATATAACTCTGGCCTTGAAGGCTTGAGTGAAAATTAAGGTTGCAAAATACCTAAGTCATAGATACAAATTGACGCCTTGCGGTGAGAGCGAGTGAGCCAGCAGCCCTCATAATGGCTCTACTGCTACTTCAGCATTAACTCTATCAGGAAAAGTTATGCCTTTTATACATTCAGGTTTTTTGACCTGAGCAGCTCACCATGTTCCAGGGCTCCTTGCGTTGCTTTCAGCTGAAAAGAGAAGCTGATTATGTCTCAGGCAGCTTAGGAGGAATCATATCTACTCACCAAGTGTGAACAAACAGTCCTGATTTTCTGAATGCAACAGGAATCACACAATAGCACAGAGCTTCTTTGCCTTAACTTTAAGTCCCTTTCATTCCAATGCTCTTTATGTTTCCTTAGTAAGTGACTGCTTCAGTTTTTGATCAGCCATGTGCTACGTTTCTGCTCCTTTGTGTTTAATTCTGTGGTGTTTCTTACACATGCAGGCTTCTAACTAAAATTTTATTCAATCGAGCTCTGCTCACCAGAGAGTTTAAACTCTAGTAGCACATCACATATTTATTTAATTGGCACAGTGATATATGTTCGCACTTTTTTTTTGGAGGCAGCTCTCGCTTCAAAAACCTGTTTATCTTTTATGGACAGCTTAGATGGAGGACAGGGTTTACTCCTCAGCCTCAGTGTGCCCATCAGTCCATCTCTGAACTGCATGTTTTAGTTGCGCCTGGCACAGAACTGTGAGTCTAACCAGGGCCATGAGAGCCTAACATAATTAAATTATGAAGAGTATAAATGGCGTGATGCATCCGAGTTTGCATCGATACAGGTTGTGATCTTGGCAGAAACCTAGAGGTGTATCATGTTCACCAGGTATCAGAGACCTAAATGGTTCATATCTTAAACATTGCAATGAAGGAGTTTTTCCCATTATAGCAAAAACTGGAAAAAGAAACTACAACCACCAAAGCCCACTCCTCCTTGACGATGCCTGACAGGAACTTTGGACTGTGAGTTAAGCCACCTAAGGGAATTCGAGGTAAGACACCATTGTTCAGTCATCTCAGGACTCGGGAGAAGTAAACAAGGCTGAGGGAGAAGAACGCATCCACAAGAAAGCCAAATCCAGCAGAAAATCATCCCTGGCTGGGTTTGGGGTGGGGGAGACCACAGCCCACAGAGGCCAGATTTGCACAGACTCACCTTCCCCGTAATGAAGTGGGGAGGAGGAGAGTTTTGGCATGGTGTAACCTCTGATCAGAGGTAGTGAACACCCATCCTGCCTTACAGAAATTGTCTCATCTATGGAATTCCCAACCCCAGGAAGGCTACATCCATGGGACATTCACATGAAAGGCAGCTGAGGAGGTGTCACAATCCATCAAAGACCCCTGAAGCACTCCCCAGACTTATTTCTGAGACCTTGCACCAGAGGACAGCACGTGATGAAAAGGGATGCAACAGACCCAGAGTCTGCTGCAAGAGACTGTGTTAAACTTGCCCCCACAGGAGGGGTATCTGGGCATTCCCACCTGGCCTGAACACACATTAACCCATTGGATTCTATGTTTTTTGGGGAGACCTTCACCACCAAGAAGACCAGATGGAGAAGATCAATGGAACATCGTTGGGATCCACAGCGTGGTGATATTTGCTTTAATCTGTCTGTGTCACTCTCTTTCTGTCCCCCCACCTCTTTTCTATTTCTTTCTCTTCCTTTTTAATCTCTCTCTGTCATATTCACTATTAAATAAAATCCACATTATTGACTTTGGCATATGGTCTTGTTTCAGGCCGAGGCATTTCTAATAACTTAAAAAACTGGACTGTAATGCAGGATAGATGCAGCCTGTGTGATCCCACTTGTGTTTTAGCTCAAGCCCTGAAGCCCCAGACCAGCATCAGCATGGACCCAGCAGGAATCTTCTCTTCATCCCAGCTGGGTCTGTTTGCTTGGGCTCAGCATCCTCAGAATGGCTTCAGAGCTTCTACACCAGCAGTTAGCCAGGCTTGCAGCACTGGTTCACCCAAACGTGTAAACACTTGCACCAGCTGAGCAGTGAGATAACCCAGTGCAGACCTCACAGTGATCCACTGGTGGCGTTTCATGTGACGGAGTCACGGTGCATGGGACAGTCTCAGAAACAGCAGAACACAAAAATCTGTTTTTGTATGAGCAAAGGAGATGATGGTAAAGTGCCAATCCCTTCTGAAAAGCCAATCTGATTGTTTGCTTTTTGGAGAAGAAGATTTCGTTTTGTGTAATCTTTGGCAGGAAGAAGAGGGAACACAGGGAAAAAAAAGCTCAAGTTCCTTCAGGCTCAATGAAAAGTGATTGGCTTTGGTTTGCTGACAGCTGCTGTCAGAAGACGTGCCAGGGCTTACACAGGTTTGGTTTCTATGCTTCAGGTTTTTGCAAAGCAAATACAAACAATTTGGAGAGATTGATATGAGTGAGCTGAATGTGTTTTCTCCTGCTGGAATACTGAATTTTCTTTGGCTTTGGAATGAGGGAAGAAGGAACCGGACGCAATAGATGAGGAACAGTGAGAAGACACAAAGTTATCTGCTTGAAGAATTAGGCAAGAATAAAATCCTATAAAGATTTGCATCTGCGTGTCACACACGAGGATTACTGCTGACAAATTGAAGTAGAAGGAAGCAGACTAATTACAGCATGAAACTTAGCATGACATTTACTTTTGTGGTCAGTGACAAAAACAGAAAGACAGGTAGAATAATGAAGCATAATAAAGAGAACTACAGCATGCTATTATTACTTCTAGAAAATATTGTGTTGACTCCTCCAGTTCTCTGAGTTCAGTTTGCTCGCTTTTAGCACATATTTATTTATTACGTATTGTATTTTGAGTACAGAACAGCTGGATGTTGTTCCACAGGATTTTTTGGTTTTTTGAGCAAGCTCTGCTGTTGTAAAGCCTCCTACAGCCGATGCTTCCTGTGCTGGACCTGCATTGCCCGGTTTAAGTTCAGCCTTGGGGTTAAAACACATGGAAATGAGGAGGAGCATGTTGGATCCAGGCTTTTCTGTGAGCAAATTCCCAGGGGAATTCCGGGGCTGAGGGAGTTTGGAGAGGCGGGAACCAGCACTGATCATCTGCATCTGTAGCCAGACAGTGGATGTCACAAGACCAAAGTGAAACACATGCTTGGAAAATTCTTTGGAAACCAGCCGTATTCAGGGAATAAAGAGTGATTTATATTTGGGATTTCACTGTGGAAAATAAATCCACTAATTAACTCTCAGGTTAGATTTTTTCTTTCCAGAAAAACAGGGTTTTTTTCTGACTAAAGAAGTAAAGATCTCTCATAGAAAAGGGACACTACTGGAGTGTGTTACATTTTTATTTTAGGTGTTGCTCATCTATATTATCCATGTCCTTGAAATTGTTAATAAAACTGGTAACCCTAAACCGGTGTGGATTACAGTACTCTTGTGCCTTGTGAGCACTTACATTCCCTTACCAAAGCAGTATTAGAATTGTGTCTTCTAATCCACTGCAAATGGAGTTGCTATTCCACATTTAAAGAGTCATTTGTACATGTTCTCTTTTGGTCTTTATCTTTTCCTGTCTCTTCAGACTAGTTTTTCTTCCAGCTTAACTTGGAAATTTTCAAGCTTTTAGCCACGCCTTTTTTTTTTTTTTTTAATTCCACATTTGATTTCCTGAAATATACTTTTTCTATTACAATATTTCCCTGAAATATAGCTATTTATTTTAGAAAGACCCATAGAGACATGCCAATAACTAAAAAAAAAAAAAAAAAAAAAAGAGGATTTACGTACTGAATTCCACTTACACCTTAGGAATATGGTAGGTCTGATTCCCCAAAGAAAGCACTTCTTCTGAAGTTATTTATAAGTGCTGCCAACTCTGAACTTGTAAAGTCAATAAATTGGATGCTTTTAGAGACAAAGACTACCTTTAAAATTTCTGTCCTTCCAGATGAATGTAGTGGAATGTATTTTCTTCACGAAGATATATCTAATTGCCTAACTTCTTTAGCTTTGTTTGCATGCAATCTAAATTATAATGACTGCTCATTAGTTGCATTTAAACATAAAGATCATGATTACCATACCTTACCAGGAGGAAGAAAACTTCCTGTGAAGAAAAGAACCCAACCCAGTGTTTCGATTCTTTTTCAGCCTCCTGCCACTATGAAAAGATAATCTCTGCTTATTTTTTCAGCAAATGTCAACCATGTCATCTCTGTTTATAGATGAATGGATTTCAGTCTTGAAATGTTTATTCTAAGCCTCTGTCAGTGGATGACTTTATCCTTAGGTAGTCTGGTTCAAAGAGATGGTGTTCCTTTTACAAATCTGAATGAAGCGATGAAGAAAAAATTGTAAAGGATTGAGACTGGATTGCAGCTTTGTGCTCTGTCCGAGTGGGCTTTTGTGGATTTGTAAAACTGCATTATATCCTGCTGTGGGAAAGGTGAGGTGCATGACGTAAAGTATAAATATAACTTCTATTAACTCTAAACGGTTGAAAGAAGTGTAGAGTGAAACTGGAGTTGAGCAGGGTGACACAAATATATTTGGTGAATTATTTTCCAAAAAATGTACTCGGTGACAAATTTTTAAACATTGCAAAAAGTGCAAATGAATAAAAATTGTTTAATATAGGCAAGTATAAATACATCTCTCTAGAGAAAATGAGTTCAGTGACGAAGAACTAAGGAAAATTAACAGAATGTGAATGTGAAACTAACATGTTCAAGTCAGATTAATAAGGATCACTTCAATATGTCCACATACAAAGAAATATAATACAAAATAGATGGGTAATATTTCAATAAGGAGCAAATGGGACCTAACCCTAAAGGAGGGGGTGTCACGCAAAGATTCTTTCATTTCAGTCTTTAAGCTCCTTTAGCTCCTCCCTACATCAGTTTTTAAAAATAATATAAAACAGTGAAAATGAAAGCTTGTTCACCTACGTTCTTGCTCACTGCTCTACCCAAACACAGACTGAAGCATGTCTTTGCATGTGAACAACCAGGTAAAACTTTGTCCCCATTTGAGATCACTGCCAAAAGTCTTACTGATTTTTTCCATAGATTCAGTCTTCTGCATTCCATAAACAGAATGACAGCTAGCACCACCATCCCCATCTCTTTTTGGTTTCTCCTTCTTTTACGTCGTCCAACATTTTACAAAATCCTAAGCTTTACAATTAGGTGAAAATGGAAGAAAGAGCCCTTCAGGAAGTGCCCCCTGTGGCTTTGCCTGTGCCACGTCTCTGGAGAATGCTTTCTGTTGTTACCACCCCTGACGGTCGGGTGCTTCTGCAGTGCCATGGCCATTGCTAGGGCAAGGAAGGAGACTTAGCAGAAAAGGCAGCTTCTGCTGTGAAAACAAGCCATTCATCCCCTCGTGAACACAAGTCCAGGAAATTTGTCTCCCAAGGGCTGGCTAATTTTTCTTATATCCTTGAGGCAGTAGGATTCAGTTTTGCCTGCCCTCCTCCAAAAACTGCTTGAGCAGGTTTTTCCTCTGGCTGTTGGTCTGTGCCCAGAGTCACTAGAGTTTAGACAGCAGTTAATGTTCAGATCAAAGCTTCCTGAATTTAACAGAAAACTTTTCTGAAATTGATGTTTGGTTTCAATGTGTTGAGTATGTGACATCAATATGTTCAATCTTCTATTATTAAAGACTAAACTGCAAAATCATAGATTATAAAATAATTACATGAGTTAGCAATTTTGTCATTGAGAATTAGTGTCACTGTTGCTAGCATTTGCAAATTATTCAAAAATTTCAAGACACTTTGTGTCCTTCCTCAAGAAGATGTGGAGTCTCATAGTTAAACTCAACACAAATTTGAACACACTTACAGATATAGATGTTTTCATAAGATCTCTTTAACAAGTAAATTTAATTCACTATACTATTTGAACAAATGCGTTCTCCTCCTTTTTAAGACATAATTAGGAACGTTCAAATAAATTTTTCTTTGAATGAATCTATTTCAAAATAAATGCTGATTTGAAGAAAGTGAATCCTTTTATAACACAGGCTTAGTTTCTAGCATATCTTTCTTTTTGATTTTCCATTAAGAATTTCCCATCTTAAAATTTAAGACACTTTTGAGCAGAAGTAACACATAGACATTGGGACCAGAGCAAAAGTGAGGCCAGAGAGATTCTGGAAAGGTCCTTCAAGGTAAGAAAGTATCTCAGGGTCCAAGAGGAGAAGCTGTGTTTTCAAGGCAGAGGTTGAAGTTCACCCTGGAGAGAAAAACACCTGGAAGAAGATGGACCGTGCGGGATATTCCCTGGGCACCTATATGTTTGCAGAATATCCTTTGGCGCTTATCAAAAAAGAATATTTAAACCAGAATACTTCAAAACAAGGGAAGCACTACGGAAAGATATTTAACAGAAACAGTCCAGTAAAAACTGATAAAAATTACAAGGAGAAGTATGAAATTGGGAATGAGATGAATTATTACAATATGCTGTCTGGTGCCAGTGGTTCTATCCTTACACGTAAGTCAAGACCTGTTGAAGTTTGAAGTCAGATGGCAGAGCTTTGATGTTTATTTAATGTTAACACCGTTACTGTAAAATTAGCAAACACATGCAAAACCACTCTCACGACAGTTTTAATTAGCTTTCTTTATACAAAAAGTGACTTTTCTAAGCTAGTCCCAAGAAACTGTGTCTTTATTTGATGATTTAACATAGACAATTTACTGGTCTCAGTCACGGTATGTAATGCCTATGTGTCCTGTAGAAGGAGTGCTCCTACTGAAGCAGTTTTCCCTGTTGAAACTTGTAAATAACAAGCTTGACTTCTCAGCTGAAAAAAAACCAAAACAACAGTTGTACTTCAATGCTTAATTTAGATGAAATTAAAAAAAAAACAGTGTGATTTGATTGACCCGAAGTGGGGGTCTGCTTTACTTAGCATGCTTATAAAAAACTGGAGAAAAATTCACTTTATTTCATATCAAAATATTTGTTAAAGTTCATTTGATCCGAAGGTGCACTATTTAAATCATTGTTTTGTTCAGTGCTAGATCAAAACTCATCACAGGGCTTTTTTACCCCAAACACGATAATGTCTTAAATGTGAAAGGGCTTACAGATCATTATGAGCTTTTACTCTAACCTGCCTCCTCAAGTGTTATTAGTCAGAACTGGGTTCAGGAATGCCTGTTGCTGCTGTCTGGGGTGGAGTCTGGCTCACCTCTGCAGAGCTGCCATTGTGGCACAGAAGACTGGCCTTCAAATGAACACAATTTAATGCTTGTTTCTCTATTTCAAGCCCAAAGAACAATAATTTCTACATATTCAAACACTTGTCCACGATTGTTGGTTTAATAAAAGAGATTTCTTCTCCCACAAAAATCTTTTTGCTTATTTTATCATCACAGTTAAAACAGCACAAACACTAAGAATCAGGCCTGTCTGAGATACATGTCCTTTCCCAGCTGGGCAGGTCCACTAAAACACAGGCCTATAGACCTGTGTCTCTGCTTTACACTTGAACTCTTTTGAAATCTGTTTTACCTTTGAGTTAAGTCTCTGCTAGACTAGCCCTAAAAGGACAGAACCATTTTGCTCTATCTCTCTTATGAAGTGTAGCAATATGGCCCCAGTCTCAGCATTAAGAGGTTGTTGGAGAGGCTGTCAGACACCACACATAATCTGGACGCAATGGCATTTTAATGCAAGCAGCAGTGATCTGTTTGTCCACCTGTGACAAGAACTAGAGTAAACAAGTGAGTTGTGTGACTCATTTTGAACAGTCACTCTAATGGAAATGTGAGAAGCAATCAACCAAGTACCAGGCATTTCTACTCAAGAGCTCTACGGTTTTTTTCCAATCAACCAAAAATAAACGTATTAAATTAACATTGTGTGTTCTGCCTTGAAATGTTTCAGTAAAAATGCACCCCACATACAGAATACTTGAGTCTGCACTGAAATAACTCAGGGGTCTGAAATACAAAGACAAAAAATATAGAGAAAAGTCACTGCATTAGTGTAAAGTTGAAAATCAGCCCATTTGAGACCAAGAGAACCCAAACCTACCTGAACTCTGCCTGTACCTGCTTGTGTACCCTGAGCACTCCTTTCTCTCTCCCTCTCTGCAATGGATCTCGTATGTCTCTTGTCACTTCCTGCAACAAAACCGTTTAATCTTGCAGCTCATCTCGTGGCTAGACCACTCCCCAGGGAAGGGGCCGGACTGATGATGGATCTACTCCGGTGTGTTTTCTGATGGCCAGCACGCAGGACTTTGGGGCTTCTCCCCTGTGGCCCCTCAGTCTTCCCAGAACCAGAGCAGAGCCTTACAAGTGCACTCAGGCTTTACACGAGAAAGCCCAAGAAAATGACACACTGAGCTGCTTAGCTTACAGATGCCTCGGTTCACTACTGACTCACAGCTGCCTGAAAAAAGTCACAGCAGTTAACCTTAATAAATGTTTGGTGCACGCAGGAAAATCTCGCCGTTTATTGCAATGAAATGAAAATTGTAAAAGCTTTATTCCCCTTTGGAAAGGCAGACACAGAGGGTCAGTGAATATTTATAACTAAGGAGCAAATAATCTTCTTGTCACCCTTCACATTTGCCATTTACAAGGACTGATTGCCTAGGAGATTTCCATTAATGGCAACAAAATCACCTTGTACATTATAATTTTCTCTAAGCTTCACATATATAAAGAATAGTGAGACATGCTATAACTCAAGAAAAACGTGAGATTATAGAGACTAAAACCTGCCATATGAAATTAATGTTATTAACAATATTTTTAATTAATTTAAAGACATACAATTCTGGATACGCTATAGAGTTTTTTAAATCAGAGTACGTTTGGTTTCATATGCAATTTTCAATGGTTTTATTAATTTGTATCTCTCATGACACCTTCTGCTTTTTACTTTTGGATTACATATTTATACATGTAAAGATATAGAAATGGTTTTCCCTTTTCTGTAGTTCTGTGCAATTTAAGCCTAATGGATATTCTGAGGTAGCTTTCCAAAATATCTCTATTAAATGGCCTATTGATCTCTACAGTTGTAAATACCCACAGCACATTCATTTAGCAGGAATGCAATTTAGTTAGAAAAATTAAAATGGTATAAATGGTCCATCTGGAAATAACTGTCTTCGTGCCAAAACACCATTTGGGATACTTTCTATCCAGTCTGGCCCAAGTCACTGACATTATAAAAACAGTCTAGAGAGTGTATTCATTTTAAGATGTTATATATTATGCCACCAAATTAGTCACAGTATCATTCATCTCCAAACACATAATTGGGAGCCATGAAATGTAGCTGTACCATGGAGCAGCTGGGTAGCTGAGGAATCTTTCCACAGAGTGAGAACAGCTATAATCCAGCATTCAAGGCAGTCTGCCTGACTCCCATTGAGGACCAACACCTGGGTATTCCAAACTTCAAATGTGCCAGCTGCCCCTGGTAATCTCTGCTTGTTCTTGTGTTTGTATATGTTTAACGTTCATAAAATGTTTTCAGGATCCTGCAATACCAGGTAGTGAGAGAAATAATCTGGCATGGCCATAATAAATATTGCTGTTACAAATATCTGTGAAGTGTAATTTTGCTTACTCCTTAATTCAGCTTTTGATTTTGTTGCAGTGTGTCATGAGGTACATTAAGATTTAGATCCAACCACAGTGTACCTCTTTGAAGTCAACTTTTAAATGTTTAATTAATGAAAGCTGGATGAATTTTGCCTCGTGAGAGTCACAGTGCAAATCTAAGCCAGTGTGTCAGGCCACTTTAAAAGGGCTTGATGGCCAGCTAGAAATCTGGGAACTCCCAGTCAGTCATTCATGAAGTCTTTCAAACAGTTCCTCAGAAGTGCTTGGAAGCTGCCTGGAAGGACAGTGTGCTTCCATTAACATGCCCATCACGAAAGACAAAGTTTTTTTTGTTAAAACTCTGTCTTGCTGGTATTTTTGGAACAGTGCTGGCCCTGCCTCCAAACTTCACACTGGGAGCACAACTGGCCAGAGGCAACGTTTCTTGTGCTTGGGATGAGAAAGTTTAGATGTGACAGCAGTTTCAAAGGGTGTATTCCTTCCAAGTGACATTAGATATTCCTTAGAAACAACACAGGGGAAAATCTTGGGTTGTTGAGGAAAAAGATTCAGGGACAGATTCAAGGAACCGGTGGTCACGTGCGGAAGCCCCTAAGCTGGAGCTGTAACCTTTTTGCAGTAACCCTGCAGTCCCCATGCTGACCGTGACCATCGACAGGTGGGTGATTCTGGCTTGCCACTGACCACCAGGCAACTCCTCTTGTGGCCTACATGCCAAGATTGCAAACGGCTTTCTGCGAGAGCTAGGAAAAGGAATCATTTTACCCCAGTGAGCTCTTGCTCCAACAGCCAGGAATGTGCAAGGGGGTGTCAATTAAAGCAAGAGATGTCTCTTGTACATGAAGGTGGAATTAATGCTGTAGCCAGAAATTTTACGAAGCACTGGAGTTAGAAAGAGAACTGGAGTGACTTTTTAAGATTGCTGAGACACTACAATCCTCACTTCACTTCGTGATTAGACACAGGTTTGGGCTATCTCATGAGCTGTAATAATACTTTGCAGTGCAATCAGGCAGAGGGAAGAAAGCAGTGCACTCCTAGTTACCTGCAGGAATTCTTTATGCTCATTCTATTTTAACACAGCCGGTTGCTGCTTCAGTCTTTCATTCAGTGTTCTAAGCTGCTGACGAACCAAAAATTTGAGATGTGTTTGAGAAGGAATGTTTACGTGCTGAAAATACTGTTTATTTCAAAGTTGAAATCGAAACCAAGCTTAGAAACATTCTGTGAGTTGTAGGTAGAACTGTAAATGATTCTGCAGAATTACCGTGATTTCCCTTCCCAGGTGCTCCTTTTTACTGTAGGACACATAGCTGTAAGGCATTTATAACTGTACAAGGTAAATCTCTTTGGTATATTCTGAAGAGATCAAAGTTATAGAGAATGTTCAGTACTTTTCAAAGACTTTATGCCCATGAGACTAAACCATCTTAGAGCAATTTCACTGCAAAAACACGTGCACAGTTAATCTCTGTTCAAGATAGTTCATAGTCCGTGGAAACAGCGACACAGACACCTTAATCTGACAAAACACAAATTCTTTTGTACAAACTCAGGAAAATTAAGCTAGCTAGTAGGCTGGAGAGTGTTGGGGAGGACTTGGGTGAATAAAAAAGAGATTTCCTCTCTTGCTTGGAAGCAGAGAAAGAAAGCATCAAAAGACTGACAGGAAGTGGGCAAATGTTTGAGCTGTGATTGGTAATGCTATCGTTACAAAACACTTTCATTTATTTTTTAGCAGGAGGACACCTCTCCTTTCCCATGCAATGACCAGCTGCAATTCTTTGGGTTGGGTTTTGAATGTGACCTTGCCCAGCAGGACACTGTCTTTTGTCACTGAAGTGAATGGCAAAACTGCAGAAATTACTTGAAAGGACCAAGATAAACCAAGGAAGATAAAAAAAAAAAAGTAAAATTTAGTTCCAATAAGATATTTCTATAGCATTTAAGCATGATTTTAATTAACAATTCTGTTTCTTTTGCTTAGTGCACATTCATTCAATATATGCATATCATCACATTGTACATTATGAATTACTATGAGTTACACATATGAATTACAAGTGTAAACTTTTGTCAGCTACTTGGTGCTTATCTCAACTTTCCTGAACACAGTGGTATTCACAATACTTTCTTTTAATAAAATATGAAGAAAAAGTACATGAGTGAAAGAAAGAAAAGTAATGCTTGCTATGAATTAAGGAACATGATATCATAGAATTTTTGGAAAAAAAAACCTTTAAAAACATCGAGTCTGACCACTAACCAAGCACTGACAAGTCCACCACTGAACCATGCCCCTAAGTGCATCTACACATCTTTCAAATGCCTCCAGGGAGGTGACTCAAGCACTTCCCTGCAGTGGTATTATCTGGCCATTAATCATGCTTCTATTTTCTTTTCAGATCACTTCCTCTTTGTGACTCTGTTTGCCAAAAATTAACACCACGATTTTTGCTAGGCCTACAAATTGGTCAGGTGAGAACATTCCAGTGAATAAAGGGGAAACACACATTTACCTTTGGGTAAGGAAATTGTATCAAATACCAAATCTGATTAGAGCCATTGTGGCCAGTAGTTAGCAAGAGACAAAAAATGTTAGTGGGATGAAATATATCTTCTAAACAATTCTTAGTAAAGCCTGTAAATCTCTATATACATTGAGAACCACAAATAAAGTTATCTATAAAACTGGCAAGTTTTTATTCAGTAAATGTATTTAAAATGCTTTAAATCTAATTTAAACTACTGGAAGACATGCAATGCCCATTTGAGATTTCCAGCTGTTCTGTGCTTTAAGGGTCTGGCTGAATCTCTTTCTGAAGTGAAATGCCTTACTCGAACACTCTTTCAAAAAGAAATGAGATAAAGTAAAAAGGCAGTACCATTGACAGACTTCTTCTACCAAGTATTTAGCTACATAAAACAGAAATGAGAGAGGAGTTAGATTCAGGTTTAAAACATTGATTCAGCAATACAAATATTTAATTTTCACCCTCTTACTGCTGAACAGACTTTGCAACTTTGCAATATGGATTTACTTTTTGATATGGATTTAGCTCAGGTTTGTAATGCAAAGCATAGGTGTGGTTAATATCTAAGCAGGGAAAATCAAAGACCCAAAGGAAGGAACAGCTCAGGTGTGAGCAGACCAAAGAGAGTGCGAAGGGAATTCTTTCTCCTTGACTTTGTTTGGATGCTCCCTGTCTTCATGAGACACATTCAGTACGTGCCCTATTCCTCATGTTCATGAAGGCACCAAAAGGCTCTGACACCTGCACAGAAAAGTTTCAGACTGCACTGTTGATGTCACACTCAGCACAAGAGAACTGACAGCAGCCAGAACAAAAGCCAAGTTTCTTTAGGGAAAGAGATTTTAGCGTTGAACCATTCAGACTTTTCCCTAGTCTAAGGAATGCTTAAAGATTTCTGCAAAAATCAGCAGCAGCAACAAAAGGACTCCAATACCAAACAGGTCAGGTTGTACTGTTCCTCCACGCACTCCTGACAGATGAGAGTTCCTTTAGGAGATGAGTTTCCTTTAAGAAAGACCTAGGGAGTTCATGGCCAGGTGAGTAAAGGAAGGTGAAAGACTTCTTTCTCTCTTTCTGTAAAAAATGCCTTAGATATCTTGCTTTGTGTCTCCAGCTGTGAGTGGGGAATGCCACATGCATGAATGCTGTTGCAGAGGTGTGACATAAAGGCAAAGTTTCTGTGCGCTGCCGAGGCTGAGGATGTCCTTCCTGCTGCAGTGGAGAGGTGCTGCCCTGGGAAAAGCTCCTGCCACTTCACAAATGGTGCCTGGCAGAAGGGATGGATGGGCTGTGGGAGTTTATCTTTCTTTTAACCTGGTTTAAAACATTTAATACTTAGTAGGAAGAAGCCAGTTTTAAGGATGCTCTTCAGCAAATCAGCTATGTTTTGATTCAAGACTGGGAGTGGTTTTTCTGTAACTCTGGTGACTGATCCCAGATTTAAGCATTTCCCCTGCGGCAAGGAGGAAGTGTTTAAATGGATGCATGGTCACAGGGGTGTGTTTCATGTCAAATCAATTTATTTTGGGACCAATGGATTGAAAGGAAGCATGATGCAGTTTCACAGTTTGTTCTTTATGATTCTTTGCTTTAAAATTATTAGGCAAAGAAGACCAGATGCCTTGGCTTCACCAAGGCAAGGATTTTTTAAGACCCTATTTTAGTGTTTCAACAGTTTTTACTGCAATGCTAAAATGACTTTTTCGGGGTATTTTTTTCCTGCTATTAAGCAACTCGCACCCTGAAGTACCATCTGCTGAGAAATGTTGAATGTCTTTTCTATTTCTCAATACTTAAATGTACTTATATAAAGAGAAAAAAAATTCATGGTGTGTATATGTCTGTGTGTGAGAATGTATGTGGAAAGCTTCATGAGAGAAAGGAGTTATGCTGCGGTACACCTGTAGGGTGTAATTAATGGCAAATGCTCCACGACAAACTCTAGACTTGACTGGAGCAGTAGCAATATTAAAATATATCAACACAGAATATTTTCCTTCACAACTGATTAATTTTTGTGTTTCTTGATAAATATCACTTAACTAAGTGATCACTTCAAGAGACATTGAACTACTTGGAAAAAGAGTAAAAATTTTAGAAAGTGCATTTTTGGTAAATGTTATTCAGTCTGTCTACCAATTATATTTGTGAATGCATTACTGATACTATCTAATGAATACATTCAATAAATGAAATTTCAAGATAGGAAGATGACTCTTTCTCAGCTAAGCCACAATTTCACATTTTCTTCTGTGAGGAATTTTTGTATGTTTCCTCACTTGTTCAAAACTCCAGAGTTCTTAAATTTGATTCTTTGCATTACTGCTTGACAACATATGTGATATTGCAAAGATTCAAAACTTCAAAATATTTTTTTCTAAATTTCATCTGTCACAAGCAAGTAATAACAGCACATCTATCCATCTGGCCTAGTAAGGAATTTAAAGTTGTCGTGTATTGTGCAGACATAGAATATCATTACTCATAGAGTCTGAGGATCTCCTCACACAAAGAAACAGTAAAGAGAAAACAAGATTATCACTACTATCAATTTACTTCATGGAACCTGGCAAATCCTTTAGTTCAAAATTTTCAATTTTGACGATTAAACATGTAAATTAAGAGCATTAAAAAAAAAAAAGGGAACATTGAGCACATATAACATTTAACATTTGCTGAATTCACTGAATTTTTTTTCTGCTTATCTGCTTTGATTCTACTGATGAAATTCATGTAATGTATAAAAAAAATTAAAAAGTCTTGTCCCAATCCTTTTACCACTGTTTTTTCATATATGTGTATCTCTGCAGCAGCTCACTGTATCTTTCTAATTTTAATAAATTTGGCTTTTAGGTTCCAGTAAAAATTAACAAAAATAAACATTTTTAAAATGTATAAACACAAAAGCTTGTCTGTACCCATAATGTTCTTATAAGTAATGATAAAATATCAGATAAAGTTTTGCTTAAGCTTTCCCAAATGAAAAAAAACAATCAAAATATTAATTTTAGGAAGTATCCGTCAGTGTTCATGTACTTAGAGTCAAACTTGATACATTAGCCAGGAAAGGTTTCCACCACAGGTTAGCTACAGGTTTTATGTAAGAACATGTTAAACACCTGAAAATTTACTTTGAATAGTGTCCTTACAATGATAAATATCAATTGAATTAATATTAAAACATAAAATAAAGTGAGAAACTTTTCATATGAACTGGAAAGTTCATATTTCCCGTTTTCCTGTTGCAGTTTATTATTCCTGCTGATTTATTTCAGTTTATAATAGGGATTTAACTAGTGGTTACAAAATGGCTCAAAAGGGATAAACACTATTGTTACAATTGCCAATTGAGCTGTTTAATTTTTTTTTTCTTTTTTTTTTATCAATGTATTTGTAAAACACACCGATGCAATTTCCTCAGTCCCTGATAAGCAGGACGGCTGGGAAACAGTGGATTTTGATTAAGTGCATGTGTAGGTTCGTATGTATTACCCTTTCAATCTTTTCCCTACTAACCAGTGGAGTTGAAGTGTTCTATTACTAGAATGATTTGGAATGTCTTTGATAACATTTAGCATTTGTGAAAATTGCAGTTGAGTTTACTGTGTCCATTAAGAAGGGAAAACTGTAGCATTTTAATAATCGAGGCTTAAGTTCAAATTCTTTCTGTGCCATTTGCTCTCCAGTAATGCAGAGCTAGGATAGACTTTTAAATCCTGTTTGGATGCAATTAATCCCCAGGGTTTTTTTTTTTTGCTTGGGAAGTGCCGGGCACTGCTTGGCTCTCAGATGGTGCCAGCTGCAGGGAGGTGGACACTTGGGGCTCAATGCAGTTGCCAATGGCAGACTGTTAGGTAAAAAGAGCTGCTGTGGAGAGAAGAGACAGGGACAGCAGAAGCCACAGAGACACATTTCAGAGACAATCAGCAGCCCATCCAGGTCGACTGCCTTCCTGGCTCCTGCAATCTCCTCTAGAGGACTGCTATACTCGAAACCAACACACAGTGGTTCCCCCATCACACCTCCCACTGCTCAACCAAATCTGAAATCAAACACAGGCTGACTCAAACTGTGTTTAGCTATTCCTGATTAATGTATTTATTTAGCAGCTGCTCAGCCTGAGAACGGTAAAGGTCAAAGAGTGGTACAGCTCGCTTTACAGGACAGTTTCTCCATCTTTTGTCTTTAGAAGTTTTCAGCAACACTTTGTTTTCAGTGAGTGTCTGTGCATTTCGATGGGTAAACACAGAAAAGTTCATTTTCCAAAACAGAGTCCTTAATGTCCTGCATGGGGGTCAGTATATCTCGAAATGCATGAATATAATCTGTATAATGTTTGTTTTAACCTGTCTCACAAGTCATCAATTTTTTTCTCTTTTGAAAGAACTGAGAGGGTCTGAGATCTCTTTTTTTGTTGGTTTTGTGTTTTTGGGACTGAATTGTTTCATTAACCCCAATTATATGACAAGCGCCTTACAAAATAAAAGGTACATTGAAAAATAGCTTGAAAAGAGCAAAAATAGCCCTAGTTAATTATGTTAAAAATACCAAACACTTGTCAGAATTCCATTAACATCTCAATGAGGGGGATATAACCCTCATCTGTCTCAAAAGAAAAAGAAAAAGGTTGCTTTAAAAAAAAAGAAGTTCCCAACCTAGTTTGTAAATTTTGCACCCTGAAAGACATGGATAATTTCTCCTCATTAAAATCCTACTAACTGGGTACCTAAGAGTTACCAAGTGTGAAAAGAACAGCGAGGCTTCTACTCTGGTTGTTCTTCAGCTAATGTCCTGGAGGAAGATTAATTAGACCACAAGACCTTATATTAATAGGACTCATTAGTGCAATAGATCTGTAAGGGAAGGGAACGGAGGCTGGACAGCTGTGATTTGTGGGGTGATTTCTCCCACATGACACAGAAATTGCTCTCAGCCTGCATTCATTTTCTCAGTTTAGTTTCTTATTTCTGTGATGAGGTTATGTCCTGGGCCGGTCAGGTAAGAAGGATGAGCCCCAGACCAGAGCCCTCTTTTGATTGTGGAGGGTTGATAAGCCATGCTCTTGGCAGCAGTGATAAGAAAATTATTCTGCTGGGCTCTTGCAGGGAGTGACAGCACAATGAGGAAAGCAGTCTAGCTGCACTGGTCTAGCAAAGAGCAATACCTGCACTAAGGATGTAACAAGATTATAGGCTATTTTTATTCAGGTATTGCAGTGCTGACATACTAGTCTTTTATTTCACAGTTCTTCAAAAGGCTAACATTTCTCCTAATTCTTAAAATAGTATTTTAAAACTACAGTTATTTCACTATACTGTCAATGATATTCAGCGAAGAAAAAGATGCTGGAAATTCAGATGAGAAAAAGTAGAAAAAATTCCATTTTGAAAAGTTTAATTATTTACATCAGTTCCCTACACAGAAAAATAAGTTTTGTACACCAAAAATAATTTCTATTATATATGTGTGTATATATATGTGTGTGTGTGTGTAATCACAGTAGCTAATTAATAGTTTTAAATATTCTTATATCTCAAGAAGAAAAGTTACTAGGGTTACTTCTGTCTTTGATCAATAGAATCTGTAATTATCTGTTAGAGGAACAGATTTGCCTATTTTAATCTGTAGCTGTCCTTCTCATGCTTTGGATAAAAAATAAAACAAATCTTACTTCCAGAGCCTATTGATTTACGAATACCTAAGAGCAAGAAACCAAACACAAAAACAAGGAAAAAAAATAAAAGCTCACCAGCCTGAGATCTTTATTCCTTTAGGTAGTTAAATGATCTCTTGGCAGTCTAAGCATGTCACTGAGCAAGACCGTCAGAGGGAAAGTGCACTTCATCGTGGGCCTTATCTATGCCTTCACATACCAGTAGACTTTCTGAGGGTTTTAATGCTGCAACTTCAACAATTCATCTGAACACCCCTCCCTCAACACCTTTCTACTTCACTTCTTGAAAAGTATGCTATCCTGCTGCAAACATGTGACCTGTTAGGTCGTATTTGACTGAAGCATTACAAGTTTAACATAGCTGCTCTGCTTTGTGCTGATGGATGAAGCAGAGAGGTGTCCTCTACTGTCTAGTTGCCATGAATATTGATTACCAAAAGAAAATAAGCTTCAGACCTATTTGTAGAAGGTCTCTGCAGTCCAGAAGAACATCTGCTGATGATCCATATTTTTATCATGCTTTGAACGCCGAAAAAAACCTGACATTTTTTAAAGACTTGGGGTCTGTGATATACTAAGTCTATACCCCCTAGGATTGCCTTCTTCGAAGAGATTTCTGAGGCTGTGCATCTTACAGATGCTGGAGACAGCAGTGACTGTATGCTACAGCCACTAAAACTCAGCAGTTAATGTATCACTCCGTGCAGGATGTTACAATTATTCTCTGTACTACATAATTAAAAATGACATCTACTAGCTTTTCGCTTTTGACCACTGTAGCCATAAAAAGACCATTCTTTTCATAAAAAAAACAGTCTAAAACTACATTATGAATAATACTCATGCATTAGTGTCCGATAATTAACACTTTGCTCTGTCTGCATATCTTTACAAGGACATTTTTGTCCCCCAGCTTTTGCAGCACCCTACTGAGACAATCATAACTACCATTTAGACGAGAAACAAAGCAGGGCTTTCTCACTTTACTTTTCCAAACTTATTACGTGATGGTAAATTGCAGCACATGGAAACACTTTCTGAAAGACACAAAGAGAGGCAGATTTTATATTTTGATGAAATGAATTATCTGGATTTCCAAACGAAAGGCTTGTTAAATGCTGCAGCCTATTGCTTGTTTAACTGCTTATATATGTTTCCAGCATTTGAAATGATACAATATACAGCTATAGCCAAACCATAAGATGCACAAATTAAACTTGTAAATATCGTGCTGAATTCAGAATGATAGTCACAGACATTTATAATCTCCAGCAGCAAGTTTCTCAGGCTGCCAAATGCTTTTACTTTAAAATGAATGTCAAGGATTCATCTATATTTTTTCTCGAGCACACTGCAGGAGTGCAATGCATTCTTTATTTGCAAACTGTAGGAAATTTTTCTGAGTAAATACATAAATTGGCACAGTCTATCTTAATGGAAAACCTATTATTTTAATTACTAGGGGGTGGTGTACCCTTTTGCTTTGGATTTTTTGAATTAGTAATTAATGACTTCATCGCAAACAAATCCCCATTTATTTGTTTCATTTCAGGGAATTAAAATGAAGATAACTCATTCTAGAGAATGCTCAATATTACCTCAGGGTTATCAGAAGGACAAACACTACCATATGGGAGTGAGGGGGCAGGATGAGGGTTTAGGAACAACTGAAGCCAGAGAAAACTTAAATGTAAAATAATATACACAAACATTTCTGATTATTGGTATTAATGACTGTTTATCTTGCAAACTCTGTTGCCAAGGAGTAGAGGTCATCTTCACCAATAAACTAGATATAAAACTTGATCACTGGAGGAAAAAAAAAAAGAAAAAAATCCCACAGCACAAGAGTAAAAGAAACCTGGTTAGGAGACATGTTAAACCCTGGATATTGTCATAAATAAATTGTCCAGCTTTTCTTTACAGATCCCAAAACTTCTTCAGCTGGCTTAGTTTTAGAACCCTTCCTTTGCCATTGCATGCCCCTACTCCAAGCAACATCAGAGCATATTCCAACACGAAATTTTTCCCTTTATTTGATGTTGGTTTACCTGGTCCTTGGACTGACTCAAATCATCACAGCTCTTTGGACTCAAAATTATTTTGGGTAGCTGGCCCTTATTTGGATTTGCTTCCTCTAGAGAGATGGAAAAGACAATTCCAGTTTATCAAATCCACTGTACTGCCATTAAATACTACCCAAGCTTTAAATGTAAACAGAAAGTTTCATCAAGCAAACAGATGCATCCTGGCTTATAAACTAGAAAGCACATATATGAAAGAGCAGCATTAAAGTGAAAGAGAAAGTAAAAACAAAAAAATAGCAGAAAGAAAAAAAAAATCTCAAAATCTACCCGAAATCAGTCTGTTCCTCCAGCTGCTGCTCAAAGTCTTGATGAGGCTTTTCTCAAGCAAATATTCAAGGAAACAATTCAAAAATAATCTGCCTTTGCAGTAGTTGATGTTAAGATTTTATGATGTACGGACCACCATGAATTTTTCAGCAGATAAGCAGCTTTTTTGAAGCAAATTGAAAAGGGCTATGTTTTTTAGTTACTTTTGTAGTCCCGTTAGGAATAGTTCATGCAAATTATTCACTAAAGTGTTGTCTTTTAAAGTGGACTCCTGCCTTGGGTTTTCAGTTCCTTATTTGAACTTGAGGGTTTGCTTGTAGCTACTAGAGTGCAGCCATTTCTTAGTGTTTTAAAACCTTTCTCTTGTGGGTGAATTTAGGTTTTTTCTTTTCTTTTGTTTTGTACTTTTATACACACACAAATATATATATATATACAATACCATCTTGTGCTTCACTGCTGCTTTGTTTGGGTGTTATATTTTTAATAATCACCTGAGGATCTTTGAAGTACTGACATTTTTACATGTTTTAAACTCTTTCTTCTTCAAAAGTCAGTTGAGTTTCAGCTCTTTTATTTAGAGCTTGGGGGCTTTTTTAAACCACTGTCTTTTATTTCTTTTAAGTTTGGGGGATGTTTTTTATTTTTTGTCTTTTTTTTGTAGTATTCTCTTTTAGAAGGCTACACAGAACTTATTCCTATATGCTGCTAGTTTTAGGAAGTTCCAAGTGACATTACATTAAGTGTAATGGCTGTGTAAACAAAGGTTTTATTCTTATCCTTTGTAGCGAAGGTGGCAATTTTCCACCAGAAGAATCCAATGCTAGACATCCACTTTAGGCATTTTTCCCCTTTTCTTGATTCATACAATGATTTGAAACTTTGTTCTGCTACTTCTCCAACAATGATGTTGAAACATAAGCCCAAACCACAGCTTGTAGTTACATGGTTGATTTTTTAATCTGTAAAATGATAGAGAGTATTACACAGTTGATTTTTTAATCTGTAAAATGATAGAGAGTATTACATATGTTGAACTCTTTCAGTTCAAAGAGAAGGAATAACACCCTGATATTATGAGCAGAAATCACCATGTATAAAGATGTGCCTGAAAGTAGAAGTTAGAAAATGAGACAAACATTTCTGCAGAGAGAACATGAGAGAGGGCTTCTTTCTGTTCCTGAGAGCCTAATTTTCAAGTTAGTATAGTACAAGTTATGACTGTATTTATGTATCTTGTCTTGTCTCTGCCCTTAATTTGTCATGGCTCCAGCACTAAATTATGGAAGATGAGTATCTTCCATAAAGGCAAGGAATGTAGACAGGGTACAGAAAAGGAAGGATTTAACAAACAGCTGTGATGGAGTAACAATTCATTGAGCTCACTTATTACCCTCATAAACACAAAACAAGAATTTGTGCTACCCTAACTAGGTGTGAGTGCAGTATGTGGATCTTATTTTATAGCTTTCACTGCCGATATGTCTCAGATACAGTGTCCAAACAAGTGCTTTTTGTGACATGGATCCCAAAATCTGAGCTTTAGGATTCTGCACTCTAAGTTTTTCGGCAAAATTATGCTTCAGTAAAATCAACCAGTTAGGCTACAAAGGCTTCTTCACATGCTACTTTGGTACTGCAATAATTTTTGCCTGGTTAAGAGATAGATTTTTCTCTAATGGATTTTTGGAAACTGTATCCTACACATTGCATCAGTTCACATATCCCTTGCAATGATGCATTAATTCCCAAAATTATTTGTAAGGTCAGACAGCATTGAATGCATTGGTTGTCCATCCTCTGTTTGCATTTTTTTTTCCTGGCCTCCAAATTCAGATGCTCCAATTTTCCAGGCAGTTAATCTGCATGGACGGCCTGGCTTGAGTCATTGAGGAGTGTGAGGTGAGGCAAACTACAAATCTGAATGCATCAGTAATATGACACACCCTACCAGCACCATTTGCATTAATTTTGAAGAAAAAGAAATATCATTATTAGATCAACTGGAATATCCTCTAATTACCAACAGTGCAAGTTTGATGAGGATCTGTTGTGATTTAAACACACACACCTGCTGGTTAGGAAATATGATCATTTGTTATTTTTACAGGAAACTTTCCTGATACCATACTTCTGTGATTTTTAAAAAATATTTTATAAAGAGTATGCAAGAAAAAATGCATTAGGGTTACTCAACAATTAAGTTATATATTTTATGTGGTTGAAAATATATAGATAAAGTGTGTGAATTTCTTTCCATGTGCATATACATGGGATTTTTTCAATTGAGTACCTACTTAAAGACAAATTAGACCCTGTATGATCCTAATTACAGGGATACTACAGCTACCAGAGTGCCTAAATTCAAATATCTTGAATTAATCAATCTTTATACACTGCATATTTGAACAGATTTCCCTAACACGATTGTATTTTTAAATGAAACGAATCAGCTGCTGCAACTCACTGCTCAGGTTCAGTCTAGAGAACAAAAGGGTGGAATGACCCCTCCCAGACACTGAGTCATGCCAGTTCTTGAGTGGTTTGCTACGTGGTGTTTCTAAATGAATCCTGAGAACATTATGACTACCCCCAAGTACTCCTGTGTATGACTTGAAAAAGGCACCTGGATTTTATACAATTGCAAGCATATTGAGCAAGGCAGCTCTCGGCCTCCGGATACAAGGATGGCTTGCAACCCATCACATTAGGTGCAGCTGCTTTTTCTAATGTCCTCATGGAAGACTTTGCTTTTAGGAACCAAGAAGGAAGACTGGGTATGATTTTTTCCTTTTTTATTTTTTTCCCCTCCAAAGTACAAAAGAATCTAGATATTTTTCCTGTAAAAAGGACAAAATTCGAAATTAATCTACGTCCAGAATCTTTCTTCCAAGTACATGAAAAACTGAGTTAAGACAATGAAAAGTACACCCAATTAATATCAAATGGAGATGAAACCATTTTGGTAATCAGAAGTGTCATCAAATATGCACTACTGTACCTCCAGCTGATAACAACACACCTTTTCTAAATTATGCTCTCCCAGTAGAAGTGCCTTGAATAGTCATGTGTTATACATATGGTATTTGTGATGAAAACAAAAATATATTTTCTGTCTATCTGAATTTGAAATGCATGTCTATATAGCATGATTTTGTCTATTAAACTGAAACAAGGAGGCAAATTTTCAGGACTCTTTCCTTTATAGACCTTAAAAATGGTGAAAAAATGGACCTGTTTCCACCCAGTAACTCAATGACAGTGATGTCACATCTCTACTGTCTGTGCAGTCTCTGGCTCCTGGGCCACCACAAATACCACTTTTTGTAAGAGATTACTTAGGAAAAAGTAAGCAGCATCTACTCACAACACTCCTGCAGTGTAAAGAAATAGTATAATCATACCTTTCTTTTTTGTTTTTTTTTTTTCTCTTGCAAATATAATGCAGTAATTCAAAGCAGATATCATTTGATTATCATCAGTTGCGACTACTGGACTGAGATGTGGGGAAGATCAGAAGTCCATCTGTCTGTCCATTTAAGCCTGTGAAAATATTACAGTTGTCTCAAATGGAAAGGTTTCTGCTCCTTCATGCCATTGACATGATGAGGAAAACCCAGATCATTGCTAGTATTTCAGTTTTAGAACTCGTCTAATTTATTACAAATTAATATCTGCCTGTGGATAACCAAGCTGCAAGGATCCTTTAGAAAGGAATTTTCTTTTGACTTGTATAAAAGCATGTTTTTCAACCTCTGTTTCACAAATTCCGTACATCAGATCCTGGAATGGAAGCTGTCAGCCCCTTCCACACATGTGGATGAGCTCCTTGAGGATACCACAGATTGATTCTGCAAAAGATATTAGCACAAGAAAGAAAAATCCTGCTATTTATCTTTTTGCTCTTCATTCTTCATTCTTCTGAGAGGAAATCCACACAAGCTCTGCTTCTATCTGTTTGTAGTTGCCAATCCAGTGGCAGAAATGTGGGTTGATGACAGTGTGCTGGGCTGCTTGGATCACTGATATAGACTGAAAGGTGTTTCTTATTTTCTCAAGTTTAAATACTTTGTGGCAGTCAGTCCTGGTTTTCTCAGGTGCCAGTAACCAATTGCTTCTTTGCTTTTGGGAGCAAAATCAACAGGGCCCGGGAACTGTTTAGAGGAGACAGAGCTGGACTGATGAGCAAAATCAGAGAGTCGAGATACGGACTGACAAATCTGCATAACAACATAGCCTACAGTGCATAAATTAATTACCTGACAGATAAATTTATTTTTGTTTTTGAAATAATTTCTTAGAACATTTCTTAATGCCACCGAGTACCTTCACTCTAGTCCATTAACAGGACTGAAAGACCAACAATGAACAATTTATTTTTATTCTTTTTCCTTGGTGGAAAAGTTCAGTCACACTCCCTTAACAATTTGAGAAGCTGGGTTAAATACAGGATCTGACATTATTCGCAAAATTACTGTGGTGATAAAAGGGACAGCCTGACCAAAGGAGTAAGGAGAATGAATATCAAGTAATGAAAAACCCATTGTAGAGGATAAACTGAAAAGGTTTGCTACTATGAAGAAATTCTATTTGTTGTCCTCTAATTCTGCTTATTCAGAGATTGCATCTATTGATAATTCAGACTGACAGACATTTCCTTTTGTTTTGCATTTCTTTGAAGCTTTAAAATGTACAAAAGACCACAAAATTTTCTACGTTGCTTTCAAAAGCCTCAATTAACCCTCCTGCAATTCCTTGAATATATGACAAGGAAAAATATTTGTGTATATTCGGTTTCTGTTCTGACTGAATAACAAATTACATGATTAATTATAATCGATGACATTTAGCAGTTCTGATCCACTAGCCACCAAATCCTTAGCTAGCTAGTAACTATTGAGATATATGTTTCAAGAAAGCCTTCTACTTCAGTTTATAGAATAAAAATGTCACAGAAGACAATCCCCAGGCTATTTATAGAATGGATATTTCACATTAAGATTTATATTAGTGGCTGTTTTCCTGTGAGAATTATCGGGAGAAGCTGAGAGAAGGTACTCTGTGCCTGTAAAGAGGTGCTGGGGAGAAAATCAGGGAATTTGAAGGGATGCACAGTGCAGACACAGGTGCCAGGCAAGGCAGTGCCCTGGCATGGTTGCTGATGGCCCAGGTACATCAATCCTTACGTGCTCAGGAAAATATCTCAGCACTGATTACTGAAATGTGTCGAAAACTGAAGTCAGCATCAACTAGTTTTGTGTAGATGAAGAGCACAGAGAAGAACATACTACTCCAGAGGTTTTAATTTACATCTAATTACAAGTCTGAGAGATAGCAGGCCAACTAAAAGGCAAGCAAAGTGTGAAAAGACTGGCATAAACTGCTTTAAATTACACTTCTCCACTGCATGAGTAGTGACTGCTTTGCTGTGTGAGCTGCTCTAAGCCCCCAAGCCAGGTTTAACCCCTATCAGAGCACTGCTGGAAGTCTGCTGAAAAGAACACCTAGAATAAGCTGGTGAAGGGTCTACAGAACAAGTCGTATGAGGAGTGGCTGAGGGAGCTGGGGTTATTTAACCTGGAGAAAAGGATGCTCAGGGGAGACCTTATCACCCTCTACAACTACCCAAAAGGAGATTGCAGCCAGGTGGGGGTCACTCTCTTCTCCCAGGTAGCAAGTGATAGGATGAAGGGAAGCAACCTCAAAAGGCTCCAGGGAGTTTAGGTTACATACTAAGAAAAAATTCTTCACCAAAAAGGGGTTGCTAAGCACTGGAACAGGCTGCCCAGGGAAGTGGTGACGTCACCATCCCTGGAGGTATTTAGAAGATGTGTGTATTTGACACATAGGAACATGGTTTAGTGGTGGCAGTACTTGGTTAACGGCTGGACTTGATGACCTTAAGGGTCTCTCCCAGTGTAAACAATTCTAAGAGACTTTGAATATGGATTTTCCCTCTCTGCTTTTGCTCCTGTAGCTTTTGAAGGCTTGGGTTTTTTTCCTGAGTTTGCACTGGTCACCAGTGCACTCAGCTCTCTGCACAGGCAGGTTTAGGCTGCTCTGTGCAGCTGCAAGTGCAATTCCTTGGTAAACCATCAGTGGTCAGGGACTCCTACCAGCGCTGTGTTAGCATTGCACCTGGATCAATCCCTTCTTGCTAGGGTAGGGGTGTAAATGGCAACACAAAAATTGATGAATGTACCTGTAGTTTGCTCCAGACAAATGAGGAAACTAAAGACAGCACATAACCCCGAGTGGCAGTCCTCGGTATGTGCAGCAGAAGTTGAATTGCTTATGACAAGTGAGTTTTCAAAGGACCTGATTGTGTGTGACAACGGCAAGGGGAAGGACAAAAAAGTTTGCTCATCTGTGTCCAAACTCATGGCGAGGCATATATGGGCTGCTGAAAACTCAGCTAGCTGAGGCTGGTGAAAGAGCATCTCAGTGTTATTTCTGGTGTTCTGAGGTCAGAAGCTGATGCAAGCTGACAAGCACTGTGTTTGCCTGTAAGGGTTCATATCTCCAGTGATTTCAGTCAGCTGAAGTGAGCGCTTCTTCCTATATTTGCATCACTGCCGTCTGTTTTAATTAAGAGAGCGTTGGGGCACAAATCAAAGAGGTGGGTTTATTAGCAATTCTTACCTCTAATGCTTCCGTGGGAAACTTATACTAGCAGAATGTGAAAAGTGAGATGTTGCTCTCAGAATATCACCTGATGCAGTCATTAACTGGCCTCTTGACGAAGGCAGCTAATATGTTTATAATGATGGGAAGCAGAACAGGTGCCTCTGGCAGTAACACTGGTGTGGGTGTGCTGTACAATGGTCCCCACAGCCCTGACCCGGCACACACTCCAGCCAGGACTGTGAAGGTGAAATCAGAGTGTGTACTATCCACTGGATCACACTGTTTCCCTCTAAAAAAAAAAAAAAAAGGGAGGCAGAGGATGGAGGAAAGAAAGCTGTAGTGCTATCTGAACTGAAGAGACATCTGGACTGTGGGGAAAGCACAGCAAAGCACACCTACTCCAGCTTGGAGCCAGAGCCAGAGGCCACCTGCCCATAAGGCGTGATGCACATCTCAGCCACTTCAGCAGAAAAACAGGGAAGGCACTAAGCTGCAGTGACTGCAGTAAGAAAACTGAACTAAAAAGATGCTGAGAAACCTCATTCATCAATCAACAGAGATGAGGAAGATAAAGGTGAATGAATATATTCATTTTTCTGGGAGCAGCTTCTTCTTCCACTGTATTATCAGACCTTCCACTGAAATGCTTTATATCAGTGATCAAGAAATCTAAATAAAAAACCCTATCCTTAACCAGGTAAAACAATTTTAAGAAGTCATTCAGCATCCTGTGGGTCTCGAGATCACCACGTCATTTGATATCTCTGAAGAGAAAAAAGATAGGGAGTGCATATATGGTGAATTTAGAACAGATGAAGAGAAGATCAGACACAGACTGCTGTCAAAGGAAGACTTACAGGGCTGGCCTACTACCACAAAGCTCTTTCTAAAGAGGGTTTTGATGTAGTACAACGTCTTGTCTATGGTCCACATTTGTGTGTTGTTTCTTCATGGTTCACAGAGAAGGACACATTATTTCACAGTTACTATCCTCAATTCAGTCAGTGCCACTTCTAGGGAAGAGATTTTTGTGACTGAAACAGTGGCTGCTCAGAGCCTGTAGATCGGGTGGCTCAAAAAGGAATCAAGAATAACCCATTAAAATGCAAGACTGAAATCTGCATTGATCTCAGAAAAGAGGAGAAGAGAGCTGCCCAAAACTCCTGTGCAGAACTCGGCAGAATAGAAAGTGATGAGCTGTCAAACAGGTACAAAATTCAGCTTCATAAGATTGAGCAGAAATTTTCGCTTGTCATCTTTTCCCTTTTCACTTTTATTGCAAATTATACGTGAAGAAAGTGTGAATTCAGCTCCTTACGTAGGCAGATAATGTTTTTTGAACAGTGATGCCCTAAAAGTTAATGAGCATAGATGAGAAAACTGAGTTCAAAGACATCTCTCAGCCTCATACCACAATATGTTTCAAGCTTTGTTGACCATGATGAAATCTAGCCTTTTTAATTACCACAGATTTTATTGGCTGGCTGAATGTCACAGAAGTTAACATTGGAAATTTTTATGTGGAAAAGCAGACAGCCAGACAGGTTAAGTTGTAATCACGTCCTTGCACATGCTTATCTGGGGTTTGGCATGTGCAAACAAGATTTCACAGTACAGTGGGTAGAAAAGTCTTCTCAAACTTCTGTCCTACTTTTGGTTGTTGTGGAAAATTAGACAAAACAACAGCAAAGACACCCTAAATTGAGAAGGGAAAAGTTAAATGTTTGCTTCGCCGCGAAGTGACCAGTCTTATACATGTTCAACCCTAATAAAGGCAGTGAGGTGGCAGCAGTCTAATTCATCAGACTAATGAAAGTGGCCACAACGTAAATTAATAGTAAACCTCCAGTCCGTCTCCTACCCTTTGAGGAGAAAAGTGGTTCCAGTCACCTGGCAAAGTGTTCATGGTTTGCTTTGACTGCCATTTTGTCTCGAACTCTTGGACTTTTCTAATGTCATTACCTGACATTTTGAGGATCCAGCTCCAGATCCTGTCCTGGCAGACCTCAGGCAGAATTTTCCCAGGCTCCAGTTTATCTGGGATTTAAAGTGAATACTTAACTATCCATTTCCTAAATCGAAATAATTTTTATAAATATTGTCTTTTGTGATTGGCTTATTTGTCATTTGGAATTCTTGCTATTTGAAATTAAATGGTTATTTATTCTCCTCATTCCTGTGTAATTCAATGTGTGTGCTGAGACTTCCTCTAAAGATGTTAGTCCAATAACATTTTGATGATCATGACATTTAAAATTTACTTTTTTCTTGTCATATAGCAGAAGTCTTTAGCGTGCACATAGAATTGTAGGCATATATTTCACATTAGAATAGAAAAATCCTTTTTATTTAATGTGAACTGTTGTTGAACAGATAGAAAGTCACATATGAGATAAAATTATGTATGTAAATACCAATACAAAATTACGTATGTAAATACCAATACTTAACAGAAAAGCTGAGTTATTCATTAAAAGTCAGAAAAAAATGGACACAATCATTGTTTTCCCTTATTACAGAAACATGTGTAGTTCACCACAGGAATGAAATAAGATGTCCTTTCTTGGGGATTTCACACTAATTTCCAGGGACATGATCAATTGGAACAAGGTATTACGCAGTTCCTTAAATAGGCTCAGGTTTTTATAATTCTAGCAATATTATCTAAAAGCAAAACAAAATATTAAGACTATTAATAAGTATACATTCTTATTTTTTATCTACTGCAAACAAGGGGAATAAACTTTTTAACTGGAAAGGGGAAAATAGTGAAATTAATGATGCATAACATGCCAAACAAACCAAATATTACAGGAACTACTCTATTAGTAAACTTGGCTTCCAGTACTTGTAGGTAGTATTGGTAATAGTAAGTACTTTTTTCATATGGCTGTAAGAGCTGACATTGTTATTTTAAGCACTCCTTAGAATTGCTTCCTTATTCCATTTTATTTTTAGTGTAGGCAAATAAATGAAATTCGAGACAATAATCCACTAGCAGTTCCTGCAGCTACAGGATATCACGGGTTTCTTGAAGTCATCCAAGATCTCTTGCACGACTTCTGACAACTTTTGACTCTCCGCATGTCTGGAATGATTATCACATCTCAGGTGTGATGTCTCTCTGTCCCTGGGGAATCCTTTATTGAATTCTCTTAAAATGTTATCCTTTGAGTCTGCAGTGTTACTCTGTCCAAGTGTCCTTTTCTTCTGTTGTCCTCTTTCATATGACCTGTTTTTCCTAATTTTGGTACTTCCTTATGTTTACCTAATTTACCATCTGTTTTCTTTTTAATATCTGAGATAAACTGAACGTTCTGCAGTGCTGCTGTGTCTGCTGAGATTCAGGTTCTAAGCATGGGCCTCCCATTGCCCCATCTGCTTGACTCAAGTCTTTCCAAGAGGTGAAACTTCAGGCATGGACACCTTGTTGGACTAATTCCTCCTGATTTTAAAGGGACTGAGGGTTCCTCCATGGGCTGCGGGAACACAGCATCAGGCACCTACAACAAACACGAACCACAGAAGTAAAGGAAACATTCCATTTTTCTTCCTTCTTTGTGTGCCAGTGGCATGGTCAGGTGGAAGCACAGTATTCAGGGTGGTGAACAAAAGCTGGGTATGATTATAAATGGAGAGGTGTTCTGCCTTGCAGCAGAGTCCTGCCTGAATAGAAGCCTGCATCCAGCACACATCTGGCAAGGACTGCCAGATCTGTCCACAGCACTGTCCTTCCTCCCAGTATGTGATCTGGACATTCAGGGAAGCACGTTTCTCTCAGTACCAAGGACTAATTCAAGACTTACCAAAGAGAGAGGTCACATTTAAGATCTATTTAGAGATGGTGAGTAAACCTTAAATGTTTTGCAGACCTTTTACTGGCCTTTCCCAGGGTCACAAACTTCACAGGGCCATGAACGTCACCCTGAAGTGATGGTTTGGCAATGCATTAAGTCTGACTTTAGAACTCCTTTCACCAGATCAAAAAATCTGAGTTGAAATATTGCTCCATCATCTTACTGTGACAGTTCAAATGCAATAAAAAATGCTAATGTTCTGTCAGGCTTCCTGTGAGATCAGGCACATCTGTCTCTAACATTCTAACTTGAGCATTTTTTTTGTGTAAAGAATTTCTTTAAAACTTGAAAGTAAAGAGAATTTTATGTGCCACCACTCTGCAGAAACTTCATCTGTACTTTTTTTTTACTGATCTGTTGAAGTTTTCCTGCAGATAATACAAAACTCAGATTTAAACCCAAACTCTACCATGGTTCGTTCCAAAACCCCCTAAAAGTGACAAAGAAGAATTTTTGAAAATGTCAAATCTTGATAGCACTCTGCCTTTTACACTTCATATCACCAACTTCATGGATATGACTTGTGCAGCTGAATTTTCCTAAGGTAATAATTAGCACCTTTTGCTCAAAAGTTTGCTTTTTTAAAGGTGGTCACCGCATACTTTTGTCCTCAAACAGCACAGAGGTTTCTCATTATTTACTCACTTGCTTATTTTTCTTGTTTTCTGAAACCTTAGTGCATGTATATATTGTGTAGAAATTTGACCTTCTGTAGGAGAGAAGAAACGTTTGTGTATCAGCATTTTCTTTGTTAGAGTGCTTGGATTTCAAATTTCAGCATATAGTTAATGCAAAAAGACAGAAGTTAAAAAGTATATCAGATCCTTGTTCAGCATCCCATCAGAATCAGGCAAAAGCTTCCTCAAGGCTCTGATCTGCTTTCATATCAACTCTGACTAATATTAAACATTAAATCAAATAGCTATTCCGAGGATTAGTCAGGAGCAAATAATGATTTATTATATGAGAAATCAAGCCAAGCAAGTAGAGGAGAACTCAGCTAGACAACTACTTTATTTCCTAGTTCGTATTTTGTAAATGCTAGTGTTTGATATCTATGTTTGCAGACATACCCTTTCGACATTCAGGACAGGTCATAGAGGTGTTTAACTCATTAGGATGTCACAGATTAAAATGAAGTTGACCACCTTATTCTAGAGCATACTGCAGATTCATTTTGATTTGATGACTGTCCACTATTCCATTTGGTATGACTGATTGGCATTCCATCAGGAAAGATTAAAGATTTCACTGGATTTATTAGACACAGGCCTGCATTTCATTGCCAAAACCATGGATAGCTGCGCAAACATTAACACGATTCATGGGTGCTGAAATGTAATTTATACAGATCTTTCATTTACTCTTGCTCAGCAGCACCACTCATGTTCAAGAAACTGTCATCACATGAATGTTAAGGAATGAAGGTTTTCCAAAACTGCTGCTCAAGCATCCAACTTATGATCAAACAGCAAAGCTGAGGGAAAATATCATGGTAAAAGAGGATAAAAATTCCTCAAATCAAAAATGTAAACCATGAATTGCAGGTCAATGTAAAAGAACCACTTTAGTAATTTCAAAGCATTGTGTTTTGATTCAAACTTTTAACTCTCAGCACAAATTAAGTTATATTTCTTTAAAATGTTATTTCTCATGAAAAAAATGAACTTTCCATTTTGAGAGATCAATATATGCTGCTCTGAACTTTCCTCAAATCTTTTTTTTTAATGTTTATGACTGACAAAAAATGGTCCATTTCTTAAAAACCTTTTGGTTGTTTTATGAAGAAATCTTTTCTTCCTGTGGGGAAAAATTCAGATTCTTTACCTGTAGGAACACCAGGTCAAATACTGGGGTATCCAACGTGTGTAAAAAACAGCCCATGCATTGTGAATCTAAATTACAAGCAAGTGAATTTCAAGCACCTTCTGTTTATAACCTCAGGTCTTCTAGGACAGAGCAACAAATGAGTGCTGATAGAGAGAGGAGCTATCTAGAAAACAGCTGGCATATTTCTGTTACACAAATACACCTGGAACAAAGCTCTTTTTTCCCCCCCACTTCTCCCTCTTCTAGAGAGTTTCTTCATCACTGTAATATAAATGATGACACTTTAAATGTCTTGTCACTCTTGACTGAGAGACCCCCTGGCACTACACTTCTGTTACCTTCCCAGAGTAGTTCTGAGGCTGGAATGATGGATAGCCATTAGTGATGGATGACTTGACGATTCATGACTTTCACTGTTGACATTAAAGAGGATCACTCTAGGTGGATTCACCATTGATCAGCTTTTACACGTAGGGTTGGAGCTGCAGCAACACGGAACCTGTAATTGGCACTGCAGGAGAGGTGTTATCTGCATTTCACACCGAGTCCTGGCCCGGAGAGGTTCCAGCACTTTTTTTCTTGGGCTCGCCCCAGTGTGGGTGCATGCAAATGCAGGTGATCTGCCATCTCAGGATTTGCTCATTGTAAGTCAGAATGGTGAGATCTAGAAGTCCATAGAGACCGTGGTTTATAATATGAGTGTCCACTGAACCCTAAACCAGTCACTTGAGAAAATGCCGTGGGAATATTTTTCCTTCCCCAATAACGATGAATCATGTTAAATTTAGTGGTCATGATCATGAAAGACTTTCAGTATTGTACTAAATCAATGTAATCTTTTTGTCACAAAATCTCAAAATACAGACAAATGTCGTTTGACACGGATTAATTCTTATTTTAATAGCCATGAAATGAATTGTTGATAGAAATGAAAAATATCACACCCGCCAGCGAAAGCAAAAGTCGCAGGAAATTTCTAATTTTCCAGTGTTGAACTCTGAGCCAAGAAATTATCTATCTCTCTGAAACAGTTTACTGTACACATGACAGAAGTAATGCATCTCCCATTCTAACTGGAGTCTCAAAAACTTGGGAGTATTAGTGTATTTATAGAATTAATGGACAGGAGATGAATTGCTACCATTAACAACATGACTGACTAAGACTGACTATCTGACAAAAATCATTCTCATTCTTCATTTTCAATCTAAAACTTATTATTTTCTCTTGAGTAGAGCTGAATTCCCCCTATTTGACAGAATATTAAATAATTGACAGAAATTAAGGTGCATATAATCTTTAGGGCTTATATTAACGTGAAGTGAATAATGAAAGTTTATATCCTTTACAGTGAGGACAGAAGAATTCTCTCAATTCTAGGCTTTCATGGAAAGAAGCCCTAAACACCAGAAAAGGGCATCTAAAAACTTTAGGGTATTCTGAATATGACATTTACCAACATTAGTGTACTTGTAATTATGTGTTTTATGGATGTCTGAAATATATAAAACACTTCTAAATTGTACCTGTAGAGAAAGTACCTGATATAACCAACTTATAGATGAGAATTTACCTTGTAAAAGTAGTTTTTTCTTTCAGAAGGCAAAAGTAACTTATTAAGTACTCTTCTGATGAACAGTAACATCAAAAAGATGATTTTGAACAGTGATGCACCTTGATTTACAGATGAATAGAAAACATTCTGCAGCCAATTACTGTCTGGAAATTATCATCTGAACGTCCAGAAAATAACACGCAAGTTGCCTGCACTAAGTCCCTAGACTTTCCTCAGGACACATTGGATGTCACAAAACTAATGAAAATGTTAATACAATTTAGAGCTGAAGTACTTTCTGAGTGCTATTGGTTATTAATGATCTCGCTGCACTTTTGCAGTTAATGAAATGCTTGGTTTTGAGTCAGACTTTATGTTGTCAGCTCCATTTCATTCACTCTATTTCCCAGTGTGTGTTAACTGCCTATGAGATTCTTTATACTTTTGTTTGAGGATTTTTCCCCCTTTTAACCACATTGGATATAGTCTGAGCAATCTAAGGTATGCCTCTTTTTATTCCAGAAGTAGAGATTTATTGGTAATGGATAAGGCTGTCACCTCAGTACTTGTTTATTGCATACTACAGCCCTCCAGGTTCCTCCTTGGAACTGTAAATGCAGTAGTTTAAAACAGTTAAATCTGTTTTTGTGTTGCCTTTAATCTGCTTTGCTCTAGTTCCTTCCAAAATGGACAAGATAAATAAATTGAGGAAGACGCAGCCGACTTTGAGTGTAGTACAAGAGTCTCAAGTTCAGAATGAGAAGGGAAATATGCCTGGGTGGCCTTTCAGCTCCTTAAGGTGCATTTCAGTCACACCTCAAAACAGCTGCAAGGCTGGGCACATTCATGTAAAACTTGTGAATTTTAAGCGTGGTTATAAAACGTTTACAGACTTTCCAATTATCATCAAAATATCCACAATACAGGCAATGTCAACTCTCCTTCCACATAGCACAGCTCAGCAGAGACAGCAGACTCTTGGTGATCAGTGATTACTCCGGCTGTTTTCCACAGACCCTGCTCTGCAGAAGTTCTTTCCATTGGCCAGAGGCAGCTTAGAGCAGATTTGATCCCTTATTCTCCCTTTAACTTCTGTCAGAGTAGATACAATCATTTTACCCTAGACTTATTGCAGCTCGCTCCTGACCTTTCTAACCAAGCGGCACATCTCTAATGGCAAAATAATGTTCCCTAACCCTGAAACTGAATGGTGGAACGTAGCTTAATTCAGGCTGGTTAGATTTCCTTCCTTCAGCAAATAGATTGGCTTCATCCATACCCATTGGTGGCTCCCACATCATCTCTCTGATCATGCCCCCAAACTGGGAATATATTTAATTCGAGCCAGGCAATCTGCAAATGTTTAAATGCTGATGTTCATCATAGGGTAGTGCTTGAGCCCGAGCCCAGTGAGTTTCTTTGTGAAGATACAGCCAGTAATTGCACAAGCACTAAATTCAATTTACTAGTAAAAAGAGAAATCAGAACAACTGAAGCCCCCTTGCAAACACCCATGATGCCTTACTCATGAGAAAAAAGACTAGCCAATGCAGATATGTTTGCTTTTTGAGAATCATTGTTTTAGAATTCAGGTGGAATTGCAGGGTTTCTATTACTGATACATTAAACAAAGAAGAAACACACAAAAACAAAGAATCACTCGTTCTAATGGTACACAGATATTTAACCATGAAGAAACTGCACGTGAAATAATTCCAGGTAGCACATTAAAGTGAGAGAGACAGCGAAGACCCTCAAATATTTACTCATTTTATAATCCGAATATCATTAACATTGGTAAAAGTGGTTGATTTAAGAGACAGCTTTTACTGGAGAAAATTACTTTCTAAAATATTTTGCCATGTCTGTTTCTAATATAATAAACCCGATCTGTTTTATAAAGAAAATGCTCTAAGTGTATAGGTCTCTGATGAATAAGGTCCATATTAGTGGGGCTTCTAATATAGCATTATTTTGGTGGTGCCAAATATATTGACCATTCCATTAGAACACAATAAACTTTCACTGTCAGTACTAATCTTTGTAAATATATTCTGTTTGGAATTGGTCATCAGTTGCTAATTAATGGATAGGAACGCCAAGCTCTTTGTTTTGACTAACACTATGGTAAGTCATATATTTTTATTTTGGGTGAATATTTAGTAATAAAGTTACCTCTTGTTGTTTGCCCTACCTCTGTTTCATCCTGCAGCATGGTGAATATTTTGGTTCTGAACTGATAGCTCTAAACACATAACTAAGGTATGTGAACTATGGTAGTTCAAACTTGTATTGCAAGGAGAAGGACAATGAATTTTCAAGGCACGTGTTCAGTCAGTCTTAGTGCAAAAAGAGCTTACATGAAGTCTTTCAGGACTCCCTTCACTAAAGCAGATTTATGGATAATGCATTAAAATGTATTAGACTTTCCAGTGCAGAGAATTAGTGATCTTTATGACTGCGTAATTCCTACTCTAGGTCACAGTAAAATTGCCTTGACATTTACTTTCAGCTTGTGAGAAGAAGAAAAGTACTTGTCTGTCATTATCCTGCCCATCTGAATATCACAGCCTTCAAGACCTTCATGAAGACAACTCAGTTTTCTCTATTAGCTAAATTTACTTGCAATATGACATTATGGATCCTGAATTAAAACCCTTGATTAAAACTTACTTGAAGCCTCTAGTTATGTGGTTCTGGTTATGCGTGTATACATGATAAAAATATCTCCATAAACAACATAGGTTTTCTTCTATCATTCTCAATATTTTAAGGTAAAGAACATGGTTAGAGAAAAGAATTTCCAAAGGAAAAAGAAAATCCCACAAAATCTTTCCAAGAGTTTATATTATAGCCTGCCAGTACCCTTCATATCTCATTATAAAAACAAGGAGACAAGATAAGTTTTGGGAAGTCAAATGGAGACATTGGTCTTATATCGTATTATGATGTTGTCTAGATAAATAAAATTAGCCACTTCATTTTGTCAGTCTGTAATTTGGGTTCATCTCCTGTCTTGTCTGTGTAGATTGTCCTGTCAGTCAAATTGAATTCACCAGCTACCAGTCTTTCCCTAGGTAGAATAATGCAAGACATACTGCACTCCTTTCTCACATATTAAGAATGTTTACAGCTCCTGAACTAGGTCCCTATCTGTATTCTTCATTGCTCTTCAAAAGGCATACATAATTTGATTTTGTCTCCTGTCTCCTGCAGTCCTGAGCATAGGTTGGCACTCCTGCAAAATGAATAATCCGTGAGAAACAAAGATCCTCCAAATGTCATACATTCAATTATTTCAGTATTATGCGGTATTATCTAGCAGATGCAGTATGATCTTCAGCCACCCTGGAAACTGATTTTATCTCAATTTTCCGCTACATTATTTATTTAAAGAGATTTCTGTGGTGTTCATTGTTCAAGTACTAAACATTCCTAAATTCTATTAGAAATGTCAGATTAGGTCTTGATCTTATTTTCACTTCAACTAGAGAATGTGTTGCCTGTATTTTAGTGAATTACAGGTTATGCAACGTCTCTGAATTGCAGATCTGTTTCAAAGCTCTTGGTGAGTAGAATATTCTCTATAGTACACAAGAAGTTATCTCGAGAAGCACATATTGAAGTTAAATATACTTGATCTCATACTTCCTCAAGCGCATTATTGCTTCTCACATGGCCTCAGTCAAACCGAATATTTATTAACTTCATAGAAATTAAATTAATAATTTGGACAAAAAAGTGTTTTGATAAATATTTCAATAAAATAGTAAGACTGGTTCACAGATTTTCTGGTTTATCTTAATCATTAAAGTAATATAACTAATATAACTAATCAAGATTTGCATATAGCAAATTTCGCCTTATCAGCATGAAGTAAGTTTATCACAAGCACAAACATCTTTATTTGTGGGCTTGTGGGCTTGAACTGACTTAAATGCTTATGAATGATGTCTGAATTACCAAGCCAAAGAAACAAACACGTAAAAATAAAAGCAAAGTCATTTCTTTCAATATTGCACAAGATTTTTCTTATATTAGATTAGCATTAGTATGGAACTGTGAAGTAGATATTTGCTGTAATGATTGCAGTGGCTTGGCCTTGGCTGCATGCTAGATGCCATCATGCTGCTCTATCACTCACCTCCTTGTCAGGATGGGGAGAGGGAGTAAATAAGTTGGAAAAAAGCCCTTGGAGATCAAGGAAAAGGGCAGTTTAATGAAACAAAAGCAAAGGCCAGACACAGAAGCAAAGGGAAACAAAATATTTATTCTCCACTTCCCATCAACAGGTGATGTCAAGCCACTTCCTGAGAAGCAGAACTGCAGTATACGTAGCAGTCACTCCAGAAAACGTCCTAATAACTAATGCCACCCCCCATCCCACTCCCACTCCCATTTCCCTCAGCTTTTATTCCTGAGCAGATGCTGTAAAGTGTAGAATACCCCTTTCTTCAGTTTGGGTCAGCTGTCCTGGCTGTGTCTCCTCCCAAGAACTGGCCCCTCCTCAGCCTGCTGGTGAAGGGAGAATGTTTCAGAGACAGCCTCGGTGCTGCGCCAGCACCGCTCAGCAGCAGCCAGACACTGGGGTGTTATCGACACCTTTCCACCACCAACAGGCCAAAGCTGTGAATGAAAATGAAATTGAGTAAAAGTTGAAGACTGGGCATATGTTAACTGATTTAGACAACTGAAACTCCGGATTTCTGAGCAAAAAGTTATTTAAGTCCGACTGCCATAGAAAAATTAACCACATTCATTGTTACACTGAAGAATATCTGTACTTACTCATTTTGTAATTCAGTGGAACATTTAGGTAGCTAGGCAAGTATAAAGGTGGCCTTAATTGATGTAATTACATAAACTAAAGTAAAAGGGTGCATTAATACTTCATGGATTAGCAAACTGAATAAATTTTTTAACCTCACTAGTGAAGTTTCCTGACAAGCACAGGAAAGGTACGGTAATCAAAGTACAGTAGTGTCCTAGACCCAGTCAGGTGCTCTTATCACTGAGCTACAGAGCCAGACCTCATCTAGTTCAATTTTTTTCCCCAAAATATTGAATTTTTCTGGGTTAATAAGCAGAAATGAATGTTTCAGTAAAAGTGTTGAAGGATGTCCTAAACTACACAGTCTCCTTTGAACTGACCCTCCCGTTTGATCTCGTGCCTATGAAGCTAGTACACATTTCCCAAAAGGGTGAGTTCGAGACTTAAAATTTTACATTTAGTGAAGTGCATGGATTCAGATTTAGCACTTTGAAATGACAGTGTTGTAGTGCTATAACAGGCTGCTATCCACCTCCTCCTTGAAGCCAGGTCCTTGAAAGAAAGAGACTGAGATTGTCCATTTCTGTGCAGAAATGAGGTGGGTGAGATGTATTTTAAACCATCTACTAAATCAGGGGTTGCTGCTAATTTAAGAATTGTTTTATTGCACATCTGCATAAAATTGATCTGCATTAGAATTTAGGTAGGATATGGGTCAACAACCTCTCAAAATGGATTGTTTGTTTAGATTTAGACTTCTTTATTTTTGTATCTCGAAAATATGATCCAAAATGTTGATGACAGCAGTGCACAAAGGTCTCAAGTATCTGGCAGCCTTTTAAAGGGCTTTTCAGGATCACAGTGGACTCTTTCATTGTATAAAATATTGTTAGTATTTCTGAAGATTCTTTGAAACTATGCTTTCTCTGTGTTATGTTGAATTCGAGATAAAGTTTCCCACCTTCAAAGAGCTGATCTGAGATTGAGTGCACTGCTATGAAGCTTCACAGAAAGTATTTTCTTCTGCCTGTTAAGTAAGACCAATGACAAAACAGGTTTACATCCAAGACTTTTAACACAAGTATCTTCTTATAGTGGCCAAAAAATTGGTAACATTTTGGTTTGCAAAGAAATGATGAAGTTCTCCATAAAAAAAGAAGACTTAAAAAAAATTATTTCTAACTTTAAAAAATATTTTAAAAATCATCAGACTAAAGTAATTAATCTGGATTAATAGAGCCACAAATACTAATGAGAATGTAGACAAACCATCATCTTACCATATGCAGTAGAGATGAATTCTGCTAGGAAATATTTTGCAACATATTTAAATCATGGATGTGATTGGTATACATTTTAAATATTTGTGATTAAGCAGAAGCTTAAGACTTTAGTAATGCTGAAACTAAATTATTTATATCGACCTTCTTAATTTTCCTGGTCACGATTTCCCTCTTACTCCACTCGTAAGCAATACAATAGAGAGGCGTTGAATATACCTGGTAGAGCCAAAACCTCAAGCATTAATAAGTGAAGTGCAGTGGTCAAAGGCAGTCAAACCATGCATTCTAAACAGGTAATTTATGAAAGTGTAAGCAAAGTATGCCCTTTGTATTATTAACAGTAAGCTACTGTGTATGTCCTGTATACTCGAAGGCTATCATTACCATTCACAGATGATGTTTTCCTGTTAATAATATAATATGAACAAGGCATAAATCATGTAGGTATCTTCAGTAGCATTTTTATTTCTTCTTATTATTAATTCATTAGAAATTTCTAACATCTTGATATCATTACTGTATACTGAATTTAAAAAATATTTTTCTAGTGATGTATTTTTTTGCATATCGTAGGATTTATTCATTTTTTATGATTAATTTAATGAAATTGTATAAATTTTCCTTGTATTTTATTCGGTATCTACTTATTCTATCTGGCAAAACCTGCCTAGTGTTTATAATGTGTCCTTTGGCTAGTTAAACAGCTCAGCCCTAACTCACAGCTAGTAATTGTGTCTATCACCTTTTATCCAATCAACAGGATTGATGATAATTAGTTGGAGTAGGAATACTGTAAAGTATATGAGTGGAACTGAAGGTCAGATTTGGCTCTAGGCACTGCTGTTAAAGATAGTAAAATGGCCCTCTTCTAACTTCTTAGTTTCCCTGTGTTGATATTGTACAAATGAAGAACAAATGCTATTGATAAAGCAGGACCAATATAAAGAGTGAAAGCTACTCCTGGTGAGAGACAGCCGTTCCTTTGATTGCAACAAAAGTAAGAAATGTGAGTATCTAGGACTGTGTATCCCCCATCTTTCTTTTTTTTTTTTTT
>VZTF01007683.1:424649-505936 GCA_013397755.1 Cnemophilus loriae
CTGGTTGGTTGGTTGGTTGGTTGGTTGTTGCTGTTGTCGGTTTTGGTTTTGGTTTTGGTTTTGGTTTTGGTTTTTTTTGTGGCAGCTTCATAACTTTCATTTTCTTCTTTCCATCCCATTTTTGGAGTGTGTGAAGGGCGCATCTAAAGAACAATAAAATCCATCATGGGCTACTCTGCTGGAAAGATCTGGGCTAACTCAGCTGTGGGGTATGGCATGGTGGAGGACTGAGAAGTAGGAAAAGGATATAAATGTACTGAAAGTATTAGGAGACATCAATAGAACCTCAAGAATTATATATTCAGGGTACTGGGGAAGTGGTAATCTTTACATCCCGATAGAATTCTTCAGGAATAAATCAGAGACACAACTTGTAATAGTTAAAGGAGAATAGCAGGAGAAGACATTAATATTGCGCTTGTCTTAATGACCACCATGAAAGCTTGATAGCCTCCATTCCCAGATGACAAGGGACCATTATTTTCAATGTTCTGTGCAGGATAAAAGGTTTAAAACCCTAGCCCACTAAAGGCATATTAAGATTTACTATAGGAAAGTCATTTAAGTCATTTCGAAAATGTTCCAGGGGTTTAGATTAATAACCATTTCATTAGTTACTACCTTTTTAAACTAGGATTTAACATATTGGTCCATTTCAGCATCAAGTGAGGTTGAGACTTTGCCATCATTCATTTTTGAATGTCTGTTCTTGCTGAGGCTTACCTAAGCATGAATGGGTTTTCTCGGTTTTACATCATGTGGCTTCATCTCCTAAACCTATTTGTGGCCTTCCAAAAATAGCAAAATCATTTGAGTTTGTAAATGCACCACTGTTGTACCAGGAATCCACAACAATACCTGACACTGCATGTGCAGCCTCAGGAGAGATAAAGAGTGGGGAACCATCACTTATCCTGGTCAGCTGTTTGTGCTCTTGCTGATGCAATGTAATATGTGTTTTGCATAAATTGGTTCAAAGGGGGATTCCTGACTCATATTCGTTCTTCTTTCCACCAAGAAAACTTTATTGATGATAATAGTTGGATTGTAAAACAAAATTGCAGAGTAGTAATATTATAATAGAAACAAGTTAATATTTTAATTATTTATGGCTGTCATCATGATCAGGATGACACGGCAGAGTAAGTTTATTTTACCACAGCCATTAGAAATGCAATGTTAAAGCTATAGAAGATGATTAACATGAGGTTCAGATGCATATTCTTGATGATATCAAGCTTTTAGAAGTTGGTTTGTTTTTTGTTTTTTGGTTTTTTTTTAATTAGCAGTAATGAAAGTTACTATCCTGTTCATGCAGTTGAAAAATGATAGAAGTTGGAAATAGCCAGAAAAGGACTGTAACAATCCAAATTTTGCTTTCAGTGAGGATCAATATCTTATCCAAGATGAGGTGAAAAAGTGACAAGTTCATGGCCTTTAAGTACTTACAAAGGGAAAATACCATTGAATGCAGAAAAAAAATAATTATGGAATTGTTCTAGGTCTGAAAAATGAAGCTGCATGAACTCGAACTAAAAAAACAGTGCACCGTATTGGCACTAAGTGTAAAAGGTCAATGTGAATGAGGTAGAGTGTTCAGTAATAGAATCTAAAAACCAAGAGCTGTCCTCCTTCAAAGGACCAACTGTCATTGTGTGGGAAGCCATGAACTCAATCCAAGTAACCTGGTGAAATTCTGCAGGTAGTAGGCAAGATGTTTGAATAGAAGAAATTCAGCTCCCTATGCAGATTTGAGAGCCTCAATTTTCCTACCTATAGTCCCCTCAGAATATTTTGCTTTTTTAGCATAACACTGGCATTGCCTTATCTAAAAAAAAAAATATTTAGAGATTATGTACTTAAACCACAGAATTATGGATTATTAAGTGTGTGTTCAAAGAGGCCTGTCATTTTAGTAGTTTTCCTGGCTTAGTACATTTTTATGCATAATATTTCATCTACTTGCAATCTTATACCTTTGTCACTAAAATTCAGAGCTGTCTTTTTCTTTGTACTAGCTTGATACCAGCATCCTGATGATGAAACTGTGCAAGAGTGAGTCCTACTTTTTAATTTAAGGTGAATTTTTATCCTAACCTCTGTCATCTTGGCCAAAGGGTTGTTTTAGTGAATTTTTAAAAACACCCTCTAGGAGAAAATTCTTTGACAAGTTAAAGGAAAACAAACAATTACCAGTAAAGAAAAAAGAGTGCAGTTATTCACATATTTAATATTTATTTTTTCATTTTTTATTCTGACACCAGTAAAATGGGGTTATTTTTAGCATGAGTAGATGTAGCTAAATGCTTGTTGGGCTCTCATAAGACTTTTTAATTTAGGTGGTGTATGTATACGCATATATGATTAAATTTATGTGTGTGAAAGACTTTACACTTCATTGTTACTTCACAAGATGGCTTACAGCTAGATCAAAGGAAAAAAAACCAACATTTGTCTTACAAGACTGAGAAGAGATCAGTGCATTATAGATTTTTTTATTTTCACTTTATTGCTTAGCCTCTAATACTATTCACTAGCAATGCATGGAGTTGTATTATGTTGCTGGACCAACATATTTTTTGACCATATGCAGAAATACAGGAATATTTTCTCCCCTGCATGCAACTCATTGGTGTTCTTCCAGATTAATTTTGAATTATTTTTAGACCAAATATTTTAAGATGGTACCCATAACTTAATTTAAATCAAATCAGAGCTGTCTTTGAGGATGTCATAGGACATCTTCAGATAGCATAAGAGAATATAATACCTTTTTTTCCCCATACCTTTTAAAGCCTTTCAGTATATTTCTCCCATTCATTTTGGCACTGTATTAAAATCAATCTCAATTGAAGTTTAGCATCATTTGAATGAGAGAAAAATAGACTGGATGGTTCTATCTTATGTGGGTAATAATAATACTGGTTACGAGACTGTCAGAAATATAAACACACTGAAAGTTAGAAAAAGACCAAGATGGTGTAGGTGAGTGAAGGTCAGCTATGGAACATTGGAGGCACTGGCTTAAATGCATATATTTTGTGATTTGAGAAAATCCTGCACATCTGCTGTTTGAATTTGACCTTTCGTCATGTTCCATCAACAAATATCAGTAAACCAAAAAGCACGACTGCACGGAAAGTGTGTCACAAGGAATTTTCATTATGAAGCTTTTGGTCAAAATTGTTTAAAAAGTAAAAGCTAAAAGTAAGGTTTGCTTACTTGCTTTTTTTAAAAAAAAAATTACAGCACATTATTAAATGAGTCTTAGAAGGTGTAGATTTAGATAGCATTAGAACAACTACTGCGAATATCACTGGTCTTTCACACTAGAACCAAAGAAGTGTAATCATCTATGTTTTTTCTTAGATTTCCTCTTTTCCTGAGAGCTAGAAATTTTCAAGCACCAATAAGGGCTGCTACTGATCTGTGCCTATGTGAACTTATTTACTGAGAAATCTGATTCAGAAGCCATTCAATTTTCATCACGTGTGGAATTGTAACATAATTATTCACCATGATAAAGAATCTTTTTGAGGTCTTATGTCAAGTTTATTTTAAAGCCGTGGCAGTTCATTCTTTCTGGTGCCAGTCTTTATTACTTATCATTGCCAACAGTTTGGATCAGTGCCATTGTTTGACCATCACTTACCTTTGAAAAGGTAACTGTAGAATTTATAGAAACTTAATTTCAACACAGCTTTAAGTAAAATATATGCATGTGTCATATTTTTTTGAAATATACACCAGATAAAATGAAGGATTTCTCTCAGGCATGCAACTCAAACGGCTAGAACTGCTTTCTATGATGTCCTGTATAATCAATTATTACTGTCAGGAGTATTCAGTTTATACATTTTAGCCAATTATGAATTAAATACTGCCCAGTTTTACTGACTATACAAGATGGATGGAAAGTGTTATTTTTCACCTCCAAATCTCTTTAATGATTACAATTCAGTTTTTCAATTTTCTATTGCTTTAGAATTAGCATTTAGTCAATGCTCAGTTGACTGATATTTTACTTCATAATTAGAAAAGGCTTTGTTTAAAAGTAATCATCCTGTTACACTTGACTGGTAACAAGGGGGAACAATGTATATAAACTGTATAACTGAAGAATAATATACAAATTCAGATTAATTTAGATGATTTTTCCCAATGAAGATGAGAAAATTTGGTGTCTTTTTAGTATCCATAGAGATTTGATTTCTGGAAAGGTTTAATTTGTAGTGTAAATAATTCCAGAAGTAAGTAATTCTCTGTGTAATAGATGCAAAGGTATTGCATAATGAGTCAGATTCATTAATAACACCATGAGTAAAGATCTAGTGAGTTTTTCAATCTGTATTAAGAAATTCTGCATAAAGAAATTTTACTTCTCATGTCTCCTTTTTGAATTGCTGGTAAATTTTCTGTATTAGCAATTTAAAGTAAGTAAAATTCAGGATTTTTTCGGTGATAAAAAGCCCATTAAGATTTACTTTATCTAAATGACCAGTTTGCATATTTTAATTTAATCCACTATCCTCAGCTATATCCAGTTCATCTACTTGATCTTTTAAATCAAGTATCAGAATGCATGATTAACTGAAGTCAATCTTTGACCTCCTATGTGAATCTCCCAAAATGAAAATCTAAGCCCATATATTGCCTTTAAACCTTTATGATACCCCCTAGCTTATTTCAGGATTGAAATTACAGGGCTTAATATATTCACAGCTAATTATAAAGTCATTCTGAGACAGAACAGAGACAACCAAACCAGATGGAATCCATTACTAATCCTACTCCTGAGACTTTGTGGCATTATTAAAATGTATAATATTTCCAAGTAGCGGCGTCTGTTTTAATCAGTTTCTGTCTAAGTAACAACACTAGAGCCACTTCTGTGAGCTCTTTGTAGAGGTTATCTCTTCTCATTGCAGAAATAGGTCTTGTCATACTCGACTCTTTCATCTGAATTTAATGGATGGTCCAAAATGAATTTGAAGATAGTAGGATGCTTAAAGAGCAACAAAACTTCAGAAAAAAACAGTCCTGGATTTATGGAAATGAAAAGAAATAGGAGGAGTATATTTAACAGTTGATGGAAAAGACAATAGTACTTTGGATGAATTGAGAAAGAAGTTGTCTTCCGTTTGGAAGCCCCAAGGAAAAATTTGGAATAAAAAATCATTTCTTATTAATATGCCTGCTTCCCCTGCCCCTGCTTCTTTCATCTTGTGGAAGAGAAAGAGCAGGGAAAGAGGACAATAAATGCCACATATATTTTGAACTTCTCATAAGATTTCAAAATTCATTTGGGCAGACTGAAAGACATGTCACCATTACTTATTCAGACAGAAGCGTTCTTAAGCATCCACACTCCAAACTAGTGCACAGACATTATCAAGTTGTGAGTACAACCTAATATACCTCACCTCCCATCGAGCCTGGTTAGTTGAATATTACCCTAACCACTGCTAAATCACTTCCAGTGCAGAGCTGGCTTGTGTCCGCAAGTCCTAGGGCTTGTGGAATGGTCTGTTTACTTGCAAAACTCTGCACCAACATAACAGCACAGGAATAGGACTAGATACCTGTAGGAAACAGAAATTTCATCAGTATGAAATAACTTCTATTAGTTTGAAAAATTATCAACCTCAGATATGAAACTAAGCATAAAATTGCAAGTTTAATTATCTTAGTAGGAAACATAGCCAACATGTTTACAGGGATATTGATTAATCTCATTTATTGTTTTAAGTTTCACAGCTGAAGAACAGGCTCACAGGATTGAATATATGGAAAATGAGATTTATAATTTATAAATTAAGATAATGATGTCTTAAATTTCCAGTCTCAACATTATGTTACTCCACATTGTACATCACTCACACTTGAGCAAGTCTCCTGGTTCCTGCTGTCAGCTTACAGGAGAAAGTCAGAACAGCTTCAAGTTGCTTATTTTGATCTATAGTCCATTTTATCTAAAATTCATTCTGTGTATACTTTCCAAATTAGATCATTAGTTAAAGAAATTGAGAACCAATTGATCAAATACTGTAAAATAACGCAGTAAATTCTTAGTGAGCATCTGCTAAAAAAATCACTGGTAAAAGGGCATAAATGGCACTAAAAGTTGATCCCATTTAAACAGAGAGTTGGAGGTTAGTCCCTTTCCTTGAAGAATATGTACAGTGGACTCAAGACTCCTGAGGCTCATATTGGATTCAACTGTGAAGTCTTTATTTCTAGGCAAGTCTCACCATGTGGACCTAGTTTAGAAAAATCTGCTTCCTGCTCTGGTGTGCAGTGCCTGCCCTCAGCAAAGGGTTTAGAGTTCTGAACAAGTGGGTGGAGATGTTCACTGTGATTGCTGAGCTGAACCTTTCCATTTAGATGCCATCTGATATTTCCTGCAAGCCAGCCTGAAGCAGCACTCTCTCCAGCTGCTGAGTTGCAATGCAGTATCTTCTAGCCTTTGTGTGGGAAGAAAACCTGCTTCATTTAGGAGTCATAATCCAAGGTGCAACTTCAAACCTGGCTGACTTCATGTGGGATCACTTTAGCACAAAAACCCCTCACACCTCAAAGCAAGAGAAAAAAGTCCCAATCCTAAAATTTGTCTTCAAGGAGGAAATTTTCTAACAGGGTAGATTTTTTTCCAAATTACCTCTAGGAAAGTATGTTATAGCTGCCCCTAAAAAGACTACAACACCACCCAGGTTGGGTTGGTTTGTGTCATCACCTCTCTAAAGACTTAGCTCTTCATTCATCCAGAATGGGGACTTGTAATACTACCCAAGAACCACATACTCCTGGGTTTCAGGTTACTGTAGAGTTCTGCAGGTGAGCCGACTCACCAGCTCAAGGTTCTTCTCCACTCACTGACCATAGCAGGGGTCTAGATGAACCAGCTCAATCCAGAAGCCTCACTCTTACATAGCAAACTTAGGAAAGATGAATCCCAGATTGACTGCACTGAGGCATAGCTAAAAATTTCTCCTGGATTTAATGCTGAATTTTGCTAACACACGGAGTGAGGGGAAAAAATATTTTAGCAGTAGATATGAATCAAGCTATGCTCTGTAAATCCTTAAAAAATAAGAAAGCTTTCTGCGTTTTAGCAATGTGAAAATAATTATTCAGCTAAAATGGCGTGAAAACCAGCTGGTTTCTCTAATTGGACATTTTTGGATTTCTCATTTATGAACTTTAAAATGAATGTATGCAATAAAGCAGACCAACTGAGCAGAGTTCAGTATGAGGCCTATGACAAAGAGATCCCTTTCCCTTCTTATCAAGCAGATAGAAGACAGGTAGCACTAAAAAAAGTACGAGTAGGGGAAACTAACAGATTAATGTGGTAAAAATTCCTGCACTTGCAGTATGTATGTGTTTATTGGCAGAGATGCAAAAATGCATGTAGCCTACTTTCATTTTCCCAGAGCACAACTGATTTAACGCTGTCATGTTGCTCAGGGTAACAGACTCCCACCTAGGAGTCCTCCCACGTCACAAGATCAATGGGACCCTGGAAGCTGCAGCAGAAAGAAATTATAATGTGCACCAAATTGTCGGAGCTGATAAAGAAAACACATTTGCCCTTCATGTATTTTTAAAGAGGCTCTTTTTCATTGTGACTTGTAAATGGCTCCTCTGTGAACTGCACAGATAAAATTAAAAGAGGCTTTTTCCCCCCTAGCTTTTGGAAATCTGCATGTCTCCTGTCCCAGGGATGTTAATATTTCAGGATTATAGATTAAACTAGTCCACTTCCCTGCTTGGAGTCAAGGTCAAGTATAACTGAGCAGCCCCTGACAGATGTTTGTCTCCTATGTTAATTACAAAAACATTCAGCACAGAGCTTCAACATCTTCCCAAACTAGCTTGATCCCATTTGACAATCCTTACAGTTAGAAATGTTTTATAATATTTTATCTTATTAACTACTGAAGCAAATTTAAACCAGTTTTGCTTTTGTTTTTGTTTCTGTTTTTGTTTTTTTCCTAGTCCAGTGTTCTACAACTGTGGAATGTTACTCATTACTGTTTTCTTGGTTAACATTTCACATATTTGAACTTTTTATGGTCCTTGCTCTGATTTCCTTCCTAATGCTTTTATCCTACCTTTCCCTCTGCAGCCTTAACAATCTCATTCCTCGATTCAGATAATTTCCAAATTTCCTTTCTTGCTGATTTTCCCTGACTTTGCATTAAGTCATTGAAAAATGTTTGAAACTGTTCTTATGTACCAGAAAGAACTTGGAATAGAATAATTACTGTCTTAACAGTAACCCAATGACATCTGGCTTTAATGGAAAAAGCAACTAAGTTGGAAAGATATTTCCAGACTTTGTAGTTCTCCACTTTAAGATTCCGTAACATTCTGTTCAGCTAGTTAATTCTCAATTTGTGGTTATGCATTTGATTTTCTTTCCTGGATGTGATATCTCCATTTGATACTAAGAAAAATCACCTTACACATATCACCATTTCTCCAGTTTACCCACATCATTTGAATTCAAATCTGATCCTTCAGAGATTTTTAAGCTTTTTACAGCTAAATACTATACAGAGATTTTATAAGCATGGGCCCTTATTTTATCACTCAAACATGCCACCAGATCTGTCCTGCTGATTTGACAACAAAACCACTGATAACTACACTGAGAATATTGGTTTCCAACTATTTGTGCATTGAATTATTAGCAGTTTGTTCTTTTTTGTTTTTTTTCTGACTGGCCCACTGCAACACTGGATAGAACTATGTCCAGAGGCCTGTTGGGATCAAGAAGCTGCAATCATCCCTCTGGAATTCACAGGCCAGTAACCTCATCAAAGGATTACACAGATCTGACATTAGCTGCTCTTGACAAATTCATATTGGTGGGTTGTTATTACCTCTTAGGTGAATAACCGTGTTTCTGCGTAGTTTCAGGAACCAAAGTTAAGTGAACTGTTCTGTAAATCCAGCACTCTTGTTTTCTCCATCACAGTAAGTTTTATCTAACCTGAGCATATGTCTTATCTCTACATCAAAGACGTACAGATACACTAAGCACCAGATGTACCTGATGTACTGGTGTTAAAAATATTAACTGTGTGTGGTCAAAATTGAACATTTCTTTATGAAGTGTTAAAACAGAAAAAAAAACCTGATGAAATTCTTTGTCCCGCTCACTATATTTTCAGGCTTAGTCAAATAAATATTGTTTCCTTAAAAAAACCGACATATTCATTAAAACATTTAAAAATAACTTGTATGTTACCAACTGAAATGCTTTCTGCATGTTAGCCTTTAGGACTTTTTTTTTTACACCTACTCTGTTTTCTGTATTAATTCATTTTCTATGGCTCTCTTCTATTGATTTTCAGGTCATGAGGTAACTATAATACCTTAACATCCTCCTGAAGAAATGTAGGAAATTGGTATATTATTCAGTTTCTTTATTTAACTAATATCAAAATGATTTCTTTTTATTTCAAAAAAAGTTCTCCAAATTAGTGTGAAAGTAACCTTCCACTACAAGGCTTAAATGCAAAGACAGAGTGGGGAGGACCAGCTAATTTGAAATGAAAATGGAAAAGAAATGCAGCAATTTAATCATATGAGTAGTATATTCTGACTAAATTAAAAAAAAAAAGTTGTTTTTAATGTCAGAAATCAGTGGAAATAATCTCAAAATTATTGTAATTTCTGAATTAAAACACTTAAGCCTACAACAACATGATTGGCGTGACAAACAATCCCAAGATGAGATTTTTTTTCTCATTTGATCCTTGAAACCCTAACTACTGCCATACAGACAAGGGACTATGTAGTTACAAACTCTGATAAAGAGCAAATTTCTGTTAACTGTTTACAGAAGCAGTGCTTAAGGCATCTACTATGAAGCAGTTTAAATTAATTTGATTTATAAGACATGATAAACATTTTTCCCAACAAAATATTTAAAGGACACATCAGGTTTTCTTCTCCTTAGATCTTAATTATTTTTCTTTTATTATTATTTTGTTCTTATTCTGGATGTTCTATTGTAGAATCCAGGCAACTAGAGTAGGGAAGTAAAAGAGGTATTTTAGGCTGCTTTATTTGTGAGAAAACCTCAGTTGGTAACTGGGTGCCAGAAGCCTGTACTTGGAGGAACTTTATAAAAGTTAAGATAGTTGTGATTTCTCTCTCACACACATACGGACATGCACAATTTCCCATTTTGCTCTTGCCAGGCTGCCCTGAGTTCTCCTGATACGTCAGATTAGATAACATTTCCAGATGGTTGTGTCCTGGTAATGGAAGTTTATGATGTCCTTTGTGTCTGTCTCTCATGTTCATACTAGTGAAAACATACTTTTTTCTCAATAAACATCTGTAATGTTTTCTCAGATCACAGATTTTCTCTTTGAGACCATATGTGATAATCCCCATATTTTTAAATTATAATTAAAATATAATCTTGTTATAAATTTTCATTTTATGTTAGGGTATGAGACATATTCTGAATTGCCATCGTATCATCTGCTTCTAAAATTCTGGAATTCTTCTGCTGGTTTGGGGTTTTTGTTTTTCTTTTAATAAACACCTCTTTAGAAGGGCACTTTATTAATATAAGGTTAGGTCTAGTTTCTAGTTTGTAACCTATGGATGTATATAAAAGAAAAGGGCAGAGCATTAAGTTCCCCAGGATGGATGACAGATGGTGGATGATCCATGGTGTGAAGCAGAACACATCACACAATCAAACTGCCAACCTTTCTCCTTTGTGCTCAACTTTATCTTTTTTAAGAGGAAGAGATGGAATTTGGGTGTGGGAATTTTGCCCTGTGAGTGTTTATTACCACAGACAAATATCACACGTTCATGCACATACAAATATCCCATGATGAGATAATGGGATAAATGATAAATACAGGACAGGGGAAGTGATTGAGGAAGTCCCACAGGAACTTAGAGAATCACAGGTAAGTAAATATTCAAAAACTGCACGGTGTCATAAGGAGAACACTTTAACACTTTTAGTTTATCCTGATCTGTGCCACAGTTTTACATTTGGTGGTTATGTCCATTTGGCTAACAGCTTCTGAGACGACACGATCAGTAAGTAAATTTTGTTTACTAAACCCTTGCATTCTGGCACAGAAGGGGATCATCAACAAGCTTATTTAGTAATAAGAGAAGTTTAGAGTGTAGTAAAAAAACTCAGAGCTCCGGACAATTGTGCGTATTTGAGTATAACTGTAGTTTTAGATTTTTTTGCTAACATCCATTGCAGTAGCTAAAAGAGAAACAGAGATGTAACGTGCAATTAAATTGATGCATTCATACGTTAGAGGAAGCCTTAGAAGAGTGAATGTCCCAAAGAAGATAATCATGTTGGCCTCTAAAGATTAACATGACTTATGTGCTAATCATAAATCTGTATTTTCTGCAGGAAATTCAGTTAATCGAATTTTTTGTCTTTGTATGAGGTGAATCTTAGTCCCTGTTAACTGTGATGTACGTATTTTCTTTTGCACTAAGTCAGCTGAAAAAGTATGTAACCAGGGATTACTTTCATTCCTCACCTCCATGTACATATGTATCTACCCCATGTGTACCAAGGCACATTACCCTGCACACGTGCACATACATATACATTTCTGAGCTGAGAGCACATGTGTCTTTAAAACATTATTTTTATTTATTTTGGGAGTCTAAAGAGTGAATTTGAAAATGTAACCTCAGTTCTCATCTAAATTATTTTGTTTACTACCATGGAGTGTTTCAAAGTGCATCCATCCACAAGAGACCCTAAACAACTCTTCATTCAGATATAATGGTAATGTTTCATGAGTTCCCGAGGCTGTTTCTGTATTGTACTCAGCTATTCTGAATAATGAAAGGAGTAAGACAGATTGGCACTCAGCAACAGCCAAGGGGGGAAAGGTTAGGAAAAAAAATTTCTTGCTAGAGATTTGAGCAGATTTCATATAAAAGCAAGCCTGGTAAGAGAAACAGAAAATGGAAAACTGCTTCTGCAGAAGTAACCCGGCCACAAGGGAAGACAGTGGTCCAGTTGCCAGTTCTTGCTATAACCAAAGAGAATTGTAAATTGATTGAGCTTTCAGATGTGTTCAGGTAAAGGCCATTGTTCATTCTGTGATAATTTCTACTCAGGTTTTATGGTTTACCGTGACATGCAGTGTTAATTATTTCTTGAAGTGTGAAGTTTTCCTGAGAATAAGGTTTGTGCAGACCAGAAAAATAGGCACCTGCTGCTCTCATCAAATCCTGCAGTTATTTGTCAACTGTTTCTGCAAATCCATTATATATGCAACAAAAAGCACAACTGACAGAACAAAAAAGCAGTCTAAAAAGAGAAACAAAGGTGCCATTTTGTCAGTCCAACAGCATTCATTTATTTTCCATTTATCATCATGTAGCTTGACTCCAAGAGTTTGGCTAAAGAAGCAAACCCATTTTGAGTCATAATATAAAATCTTATTCCTGTGTACATTTAGGAATACATGCAGCATTCCTCTTTCCCTCCTCCATCACCATCACCACCAGCAGCTTTTGCTTTTTATGTATGACATCACATAACTTGCATTAAACCTATTTTTATTAACTCTCTTACCATTGTCAAAGGTTTACTGGATTTCCAAACTGCTTTGACAATGCAGTGAGTGGACATGTTAAGTCTGTGGTAGTTTTATACTACAGACAAAAGTCCTCTCGTTCAGAAGGATGAGATTATCAACATTAGGAAGCCAACGTGACTAAGTGGATTTGTACATATATCCCTAGAGTACTTATTTTAGCATGACTGGCCTATAGTGAAAGAGAGATTGGTATTTACCTATATATTTTTTATATGTTTCTATTTTAGAATGATACTTCAAGTAAGAGACGAAAATGTGGAATATCTACTGGAGATTTTACAACTTGATATTGTGTATGCACTCAGTACATTGAATTCAAGCTTACAACACTTTGTGAATTTACAATTATGTTACATAGGAAGGTATTTAATTAAAAATCTTTTGGAGTCTTATTTAAAGTTTACCTTATTTGCATCTTATGGTACCATCCTTTTTTTCCCTTCCTTTTTAGCCTGTGCTATCTGGAGATCTCTGCCATTCCATATTATACCCTTGTGTGTCATATCTCTTGTTTGCTGCCAACACAGAGAGTTTTCTATACTCTGGTCTTGCCTTTTCTTTTAGTTTTTCTCCTTTTTTCCCTAAGGGATTTTTTAGAGATCTTTTTTACTTCCCTTGTATTTTCTGCAGCTGTTTCATGGGCCCCTGTCCTTGAACCAATTCTTGTCTCACATCCTTCCATGTTAATATCTCCAAATGAGAACTATCTATGAGATCAACTAGTAGCTGAATTGTGTCCAAAACCATCTTGGCTGCCTTCTGGAAGTATTTTGTATAAATTTGCTGTCAGCTGAAGCTCTACTTGGCTAAAATCTCTCTTAATCTCTCCCACACGAATCTTTCCTTCCTAACTTTCTCAACTGTGATGTCATCCTTCTGCTGACATTTAAAACTCTCTCTGTCTCAGAGAGCTTTCTGGATTTTCATGACTGGGATACATTTTCTTTCATCTTCTGTAAAACCTCTCATTCCTCTCTAGCCAGATTCCTTTTGCTCTAAGCCTCTGATGGTACAGCTGTCCTTTCTCTTGACCCAGCAATGCCTTATTCCCCTCCCCACCTCATGTTCAGAATCATGTTTCCATGTTTATCTACTCAAACCTGGAATAAATATTTTAGTAGAACTAGGAGGGATCCTTCTAGTTAATAATTTAAATGTTTTCTTTGAGAATCATGCCTGAAATAAAATCATGATAGAATGAATTTTCTGAAATAATTTTGTATGTTTTCTATCATATTTCAGTCAACCTTATCTGTGACTAATGCTGCTCATATGATTCTCCCAGTCCTCCTCACCAATACACACCAGTCTTCTTCGTTTGCAATTTCATCTGGACTCAAAGAAATTGGTCAATGTCTTCTTTTCCTGAGACTCATTAAACTTTCTTTAATTAATATCTGCCAAGGTCATTAATGAATTTTCAACATACAGTGCCTCATGTTAAAAAACAAACCAAAAAAAGACTGAAACAGGCAAAGGTAAAACAAACCTAGCAAGCAAACCCTAAAGTGCATGAGAGATGTTGAAAGCATCCTGTCACAGAAAAACACCACACAAATGTTAACCCAAATCATTTAATAAAGTTAGCAATAAAAAAAGCAGAAAGAAAGCAAGAAATTGACTTGAAACACAGCTTCAAGCTATAGCTATGTCTTAAATATCGTAGAGCATTGTGTTTTTGTTGTGATTTACCCCTAGCTGGCAGCTAAGTACCATGGAAGAGTTTGCTCACTGCCTCCTCACCCCTGGTGGGATGGAGAGAAGAACTGGAAAAAGGTAAAACTTATGGATTGAAATACAAACAGTGATGAACCATACCCTTGCTCACCACCCACTGACTGCAACCAGCAGCCAAGCAGTGATCATCAGCCCTCCTGAGTTTACATACTGAACACATACTGTGTGCTGTGGAATAGCCCTCTGGCTAGTCCAGGCCAGCTGCCCTGGCCGTGCTCCCTCCCAGCTTCTTGTGCACCTACTCACTGGCAAGGCATGGGAAACTGAAAAATGCTTGGACCTGGGACAAGCACTGCTCAGCAATAACTAAAACATCAGTGTGTTACCAAAAGAAGCCTTCGAAGGTAATGTTCCTGCTCTAGCTAACAGATAACAGATAATAACAGAAACAGAAATGGAAATGTTTCCTCCTTTACTCAGGATCTTCCTGGTCTGTTCCAGCCGAAATCAGGGGCTGGCAAGAGAGTCTGTGTTTTCTGATGTAATGCTATGAGCCAGAAAAGAACACTTAGGTAAGTGACTATACATCTTTTAGTCCAATTATTTGTCACATTGCTGAGGGGATGACTGCCTCAGTCATTCTATCAATACTTTCTGGATGAACACCAGTCAATGTAATTGTTGAATGAACTTTACTTTCAGCATAAAGTTCACCTTGAAGAAACCATATTCTTTCCACAAAACAAATTGCAAGGTTTTATTTCTGCTCCATCTTATGAATGCACTAAGTAGCATGCTGGAAACAAAAGCTAAGAATTATAGCTTTTTGTTTGATATTCATTTTGCTGAAATGGGATATCCCCTCAGGCTTCTTTATAACCCAAATCAGGAAGTGACACCCCTAAGGGAAAAAGAACTACTGAACTTCACCTGTAGCTACATACACCTTAAATATTACTAGATATGACTTCTCCTGGTTTTCCCACTAAAGTTCAGTGGTTCCTTTCTGCTTAGAAAAGCTTCAAAACCAGTTTTAAAGCAGCTTATGCTGAGAGGCCAGGGATAGCCATGACCAGCTTCTAGAATTTCTCATCTAGGCTCCACAGCCCATTATGGAAACAGGCTTACAGAGCTTCACTGAATGCACTTCTAGTTTCTTATCAGAAAATTTCAGAGCCCTGTGAGAGACACCGAAACAAACTTTGAAGTCCAAAGAAGGAACGGATTCCTCAATTCTGATTTGAGGAAGGAGTCGTCAGTCCCTCAAGCTGACCGCAGCTTGAAGGCTGCAGGACTGGGCCAGAGTTCAGGCAAAATGAGAATGATGGAGTAAACTCTTGAGAATGCTTCTTTATCCCTGTGTATGGAACAACTGACTCTGAGATACCATTAGTGATGATTGTCTTGCTCCTGCATACAACTCTGAAGCATGTTTAGGACTATAATATCTATTTTTTCCTACAGACTTTATAAAGAAAACTCTAATTGCCTTCAGCAATAAATTAAGCACTAGTGATGCTTTAGACATACTTCCATAATAGCTCTAATTTGCCTAAATATTGCAAATATACTTAGCATATATACTCAGCATTTTAGAATGTAGGAATGATATTACCCTACACGTTTGTCGTGGGATAAATGCTAATTACAAGCAGCTCATACGGACTAGCAGGTAGGATGTTTGGAGTCCATAGCAATCATACTCTAAGCTACTGGTATTTCCTAGTCATAGAATCATAGAATATACCGACTTGGAAGCCACCAACGAGGGTCATTAGGTCCACCTCCTGGGTCTGCACAGCACAACCTCAATCTGTAAAGGCTGTTCCAGAGACAGTGACTACAACGGGGGCATCCTATCCTCTGACTACAACGGGGGCATCCTCTCCTCAAACCCCAGTCTCTAAACACTTTTCCAGATGCAATGACTACAACTGGAGCGTCTCAAGCTTAAGCATGTTTATAGACAAAAAGGACTTTTTAAGATGCAGAAATCGTGAAGAGTCTATGGATCCTGGTTCAAGCAGCAGGATGCCTCCTGGGTATCCCATTCAATCAGAATGATTCTGCAATAATGATTATAATTTTTATGTGATTAATATTTGCTACAGTTTAAGCAGAAAGGAATTTTTCAGTAGACTTCCATGCATGATAAAAAAGTATGTTATAAAAATGTTTCTAACTGAAATTCTAGTGAGTTTTTCTTTAAATATTTCTGTTACTGAAAAAAGTCTGGATACAGACAACATTGGAAACTGCTTCATTGAGTTTTATATTTATCACTTGACTGTGACAGCAAATTAGTTTTGTTTCCCAAGAGATGGTTCAGATCATATACTTGGTAAAAGAAAAACTTTATGTATTGCCTATGTATGTTCCTTTCAAAATTGAGCCAGCTGAAACGTTCTTTTTTTGTGAACAGCTGCTATTCCCCACTACAGGCAGTGTATCAGTCCCTGAGAAACTCCTCATCCACTATTGCACAAAGCTCTGATCTGACACAAAACATGATTTTAGTTTATTACTAAAGTGTATTTTCAATTATCCACAATTCAGTCTTAGGGAGGGGTAATTCTTGTTCTCATTTCAATGGCATTTAATGCAACTTACAGGATACATTTTTATTAACTGTTGAAGTTCTAAAGCATCTGTGTAAAATAGTTATAGCCTATGTGATTTCTAAGTTCTGGAAGTGTAAAGTTTTAATATCCCATATCTAGGCTATCTCAGGAGAAAGTGAATCAAAGAGATTTCACTGTTTTGCAGGGTAGGCAACTCTGCTCATCTTAGCTCTGCCAAAGATGACGACCAGGTGCCTTTGCCTGTGCAGCCCCAGCATGGCTGGTGACAGGAGATGTAGAACAAAAGGGCAGGAGTGGCATTTCAGGTCAAGCTCACAAGCCCAGGGGGACACGGGTTGGAGGCTCTCCCTCAGAGAAGGAGACACATATGAGACAAGCCTTAGTGGCCAGAGAGCGTGACCACATCTGCGATGAGGAATCTGCTCTAAGTAGGGCAAAGAGCGATGTGAAACTAAGCTGTTAGAAACTAAGGTGAGAAGCATGTTCTTCTAATGAGAAAAGAAGAAAAAGGCACTATCCTGGGGTTTGACTGAGATTATTTTATGTGTGAAGACCGATAATGTAACCTGCCAAAAGAGGCTTTCTTGTGACGTCCTTCACCATAACCTGACCCAACCTGAAAGTCCTGTAGCACTCCTTGCATCCTAGTGTCTGAGAACAAATCGCTTGCTCCATCATTGTTTCAGTAGGACTTCAGAGAAACTTCAAACCTTACATTTGGTAAACTTCCTTTTTAAATGAAATATAGCCTTATGCATTTCATATTTATGTGTCAAACATTATACAAAATTACACATTTAATTTCAGTATTTGCCTAAATCTATACCTATTTAGAAATCTCTCCCTCCAAACGAGAAGACAACATAACAAAAGTAGAAGGACGTTAACAATGTTTTTGTTAGCATTTTTTTCACTCCAAGGAAACAGTGCAGAAGTAAACTCTTCTATGACAGTTTAAATAATCTGTCTTTCCCAGTAGGATATGACAGGCCTTAACAATTTTTGATGCTATGTCATTTCACTGTCCCATCATTAACTCATATACAATTCACTTCCCAGGGCACAAGAAGTGTGTCATTTTCTTAGTTTTGATTTATGCTTTTACTACAGTATGGAAGCTAAATCTAACAGGATTTAGTACATCACCTGAGAAAAGGATTTCAAAGCAATCTTTTTCCTGTGAAATCTGATCAGATATTTACACGCTGTCACTGACAATTATGGCAATTACCAGTTTATGACAAGGCTGATAAACAAATTCTTGAACAAAGTCATAAGAAAAGCCTCCATAATCTGACTTGAGGCCACATAATTAGAGAGATCTGCCTCAAAGTCTTATTTTAGGATGACCAATAAAAAGAAACTTAAAAATGCGGCTCAACAATCTGGAGCATTTTGAAAGTAAGGTCAAAAAGGAAATATTTTCTTCAAGGTTATTAAAAATAAATAAATGTTGCAGATGCTCATTAGGATTTATTTAAAATTAGCAGAGAATTTAATGAGACCTATAGGAAAAGTATTAAATAAATAAAATTATTTTTAGCATCTTAGCATTCAGAAGCATTTAAAATTATTCCCTCTCACTTTTCACAGGTATGTAATTTCAGAAAACTTGAGCCCCTCTGGAAACCCTTTACATTTTCATTTATTGTGTAAATAAATACATATTAATTTTTTTCCTTTCTCTCTGTGCCCAGAAGACTGCATCATTCAGTAGTTTATTTTAGCCACTTAGGACATGTAGTCATCTGGAAGCTTAAAACTCTGAAAGTGCATTGTGAAGATAAAGCATATAAATGACAGTTCAACCTGAATGAAGATGCAAAGCCTAGACCATAGGGCCTCTCTCATCATTCCTGTCTTACAGAGAAATTCTCTGAATATTCCTCATTACAGATCTGCTCTTCCTAGCTAACAGTGCCACTAATGGACTGCACAGTAAGGCAAATTATTGCCTTTCAGGTAAAGAAACTGAACAGCTGTCAGAGATGATATTTAAAGGTGTTTTTAAAACAGATGTCACTATAAGAACAAACAATATTTTCTTTTCTTATACTTGGTTTACTTTTTCTGTAATGTCAAGCAAGGCAGACTAAAAATTATCTATATTTTCTTCCCAAAGTGGAAAGCATGTTTCTTCTGTTTCTTCATGTTTTGTTTTTGGATTTGTATTTGGTTTTGGTTGGTTTTTTGGTGGTTTGTTTTTTGTTTTTTGAATGATGTTTATAATGCTGTCCTTGTGGAACAAGATGTAACACCTTTTTACAATGGAACATATAAAAAATACAACAATGTCGATACAGATTCTTTCCAGTTTGCCAAGCAGAATATGTTGTGGGAATAAAGCTGTTGTCCTGATCCCGAGCACTCAAAGGACTCTTAAGATCAAACTGTCCATCTTTCCAGTTGCAGTTTTTATGGAATAGGGGCACAAAGACACCAAAACTCAATGGCTTATTTTTAAATACAGTTCACTTCAGCCACAAGAGGATTTGACAATCTAATATTAATCTATCTATTTATGTGCAGCTTTCTTGTGAAGTTCAAATTTTAGATACATTTCTAGAAAAATTGCAGTTCTAGGTTTTGTTCTGTTTTTGTTTTCCCACAGGTTCGGTAGATTAGTGCTCGTGTTAAATTGCATGTGCTGGTAGAAGCATTAATTAGTGGAATCTCTCCCATTCATACAGGTACGAGTCTGGTCTGGCTGACTGAAAAGCAGAGCTCTGCTTTAGAACTAAGGAAGAAAATACAGTAGGGATGATAGCATTGCACATCTTACTTCAGAAGTTTCAGGGAAGCATTGGGACTTAGGTCCTGTGTAGATATCGGGGAAAGTAAAATTGTCTGATATCAACATTTAAATCATAGGAAATACTTTAAGGTTGAGAAGAGAAAAAAATATGTATCCCCTTGATTGTGGAGGTCCTTCTATACAGCAAGTTCTCACACCAGCAGAAATTTTTCTAGTCTTCAACAGGAGATTAAAAAATTAAATCAGATAAAAAACCCCATGGCTCTTCAAAGAAAGAATGAAATAACACCCCTTCCTCCCCCAGCATCCTGAAGCCAACTGTGTTGAATGAAATTTAAATTATTAAAAATTAATGGGTTTTGGTTTGGTTTTTTTCAATTTTCCATATACATGAACTGTCTTTTCTGACTAAATTTAATTCAAGTTACCTGGAGCACCATCTTGGGTCACAGCTACATCTTCAGCTTGCTCAGCGTGTAAAAGACAGAGCTTCCATATTTCTGAATGGTTAACAAGATGTTTGTGTGCAATGCATGGAACCAACAAGTATGCAACCACTTTGGAGTTCAATGTATATGGGGTCTGTCATGTCTTAATCTCTGCTTTAGTGTTCATGATGTTGAACTGGTCTGATCTCTGACTAAATTAGACACGGTACCCAAGCACATCCAGACCAGTTTGCAAAACAAGCAAGTCCATCACTTCACCTTCCACGCAGTGGAGTTGGTACGGTCTGTGATTCCCAGGTGTCTCTAGCCCCTCACGGGCCCATTAGGACCACTGCTGTTATAAATACAGAGCTGCCTGGACTCTGTAAATCTCATACTGATGGTCAAAGAAGCCTTATAGTGGCAAACGATACCTTAGACAATGTGCAGGTAGGGAGACTTGCCTCATGGCAGCCTTTCCATCTGGTTGGTAAGAATTTTCAGCTATGAATTTACCATGCGTTTTTGATCCACAGCCAATTTTCTTCAGCTCTTTCTTCATCTCCTGTGGAGCACACTGCTGCATATATATTTTTCCAAAGCCGTGTCTTGACTAGAGTTACTGCCATTACACAGTGGAACTCCTTCCAAATCACAGACAAAACTACAAACAGCCCTGAGGAACAGGCAGTTGTGTCTCAAGGGAAATTAAAAAATCCCCCGGTCTTTTACTACCTATATTTAACCTATTTTATATGGGGATTTTATACCATTAAGCACAAGGGAAATAGTGCTGCCAATATTTCAGACCCTCAGGCTTCCATCAGAAACAGGCGGCTGCAAAAAGTGTATTTAAACCATATTTAGATCATTGTATCAGTATCCCAAAATTGGGTCTCAGTAGAAGTCTGAGATTTTTCTCCTGAAGAGGGAACCCCTCCATAATTCATTAGCTTCTTTTCTGTATTGCGTTGCAATAGATGAAAAAAATAAGCAAAAAGGCTATTAAGTAATTTTAAGTTTCCTGAAATGGATTGCATAATATTAGGCTGCTGGTACACAAAAGTTGTAAAATATATACATCTAATAGGCATTGAAAAGAAATTCTAATTATTTTGCTCGGCAAGAAGAAAGTCTTATATTTCAGAAGAGTTTTTCACCTGTGGGCAGCCTAGTTTATGAAGTGAGAAAAAAAACGTTTCCAAGAATTACCTGACCTTTTTGAATCCCATGTTGGCAAAAAACATTATGCTGGAGCTTTATGTACTTACTGACCTAAAAGGCATACCCGCCATAGCTGATACCAGTAGAAAGCAGCTGGCAATTTGAAATTCATCCTGTTCTCCTCTGCCACCCCCGAAAATGTACCCTCTTCAAAAGGCATCATGCTGGGAGGTGTGCAGAGGAGTTTCCATGGCTGATTATCTACCTGCAAAGCCTTGTCTGTTTGTTTATGGACTCACAAAGGAACGGGGACACAGCAAAAATGGGCATGTGCAGTGCCTTGTGCTTGCTACTGCTGCCCCCTTAGTGAGGCAAGGAGAGATGTATGTAACATCACACAGATTATAAAAGGCGTGTGCTGACTTCACTTTTGCAGCACTTCCTAAAACGTGGGGCTGTTTCCTGCTAGCACAGATAATTTGGTGATAATTTTGGTAATTAGATAATTTTTAAATGCCTTAATAAAAGCATTCAGCAGTGTACATGAAGTTCCCACATGGACAACGTCATTAATGCTTTGACTTTTTCTTCCTGAGGAAGCAGTAGGATGGGTAGCAAAATTAAGCATTAGTCATGTTGCTAGGAAGTAAGAGTTTTATACATGCAGCATGATCTGTTCTGAATATGGCTGCAGTATTTAATTGCAAGGTTTGCGAAATGAAAAGTTCTGAACGAAGAGTGAAAAGAATTTTAAAGAAAAATAATATTCTGAACTTTGTTTTAAACGTCTAGATTATTTAATTGACAAAGAGAGGCTATCTATTAGCCAGACTTGATATAACATTCTTGACATTAAAAACTAATTTTACATAAAACTACACTATATCACATGCCACTAAACTTTCTTACATCCATGAACTTTTGTTCTCTCTTAATCATCAGTAATTTCTTGGCCAATTTATTCTTTTGCAGCTCCTCTTAAACTCTATCTGAAATGTTCCGCAGGTGCAAAATTTGCCTATGCCTGTTGTAAAGTGTGTGATAATTTTTGAAGATTCACTGCTAGTTGGATCCATATCTCCATAGTCTATACTCTAATTTACAGTTTTCAGTTTAAAGAATCACATCTTCGTTTTAATGCATAATTGATGTTTGAGGGCACTGTAAGCTTCAAGGTTTTGTGGTGTCTGGATAAAAAATTATTTCATATGCATGGCAAGCAAGCTGACTTCTCTTTTTTTGTTTGTTTTTTATCACTAGTATTGATATGAAATAGACAGGGATGTAAAGGCAGCCTCTAATTTGTCTCTGTGTACTAAACACAAAAAGAAGAAGAAGGCTTTTAAAATTCAGAGCAATTCTGTCTAAAGATTTCTATATGCAGGTACTTAGGCCACTTCACTTTTCATTTGCATATGAAATCTTGCCTGACAGGTCTCTAAGTGCAGAGTAAATTAGAAAAGTTAACCACTCTTTATCCATTATTAATGTGCTACATGGTCTAAAATTACTAAGTTTTCTTCATATACACTGTGCTAAGGTATAAAATTAGTATAAAAACTAGATATAGAATAGGTTTGAGGAGTGTTTTTTTTTTCATTTGCTAGAAATAAGAGCATAAAGGCATTAGCAAAGGTTTTCTTTATAACTAACAACTGACATTTTAAAGTGTCAAGATACAAGTTGCAAAGGAGAGCTTTAGAACCTACCCTGAAGAGGAAAGAGAAATGATTGCCTAAGTTGATGAACTCAGTTCAGCAATGGACTGGCTAGAGGCAACTGATATGAAGTAATAAGAAAATCTGGCAAAAGCTGAGAGGGCAAAATCTTCAAGCTGATGTGAAATGACCACGGAGAACTGATGACAGAGAATAAGTCGGACAGTAAGTAAGCAGCAGGATGTGTGCAACTGCCACTAGATATCCTGCTGAACAAAGTTGCACTGAAGAATTGTGTCATTTCTACAGTATAAAGGAGGCTTCTTGATAGCATAAGGCAACATCTCATCTTAGCCCATAGAAAAAATGAAGAAGAAAGAGTGAAATACATATATTTCAGTTTCAGACATTGTGTTTCTAATTGGACATTTGCTATAATGACTTCAAAAAGAAGATTCAGTAGACTATATTTTGGGCTTATTTTCAACACTATACCCTCTCTCCAACACTTAATTTGGCTGAAGTATGTAGAATTTTCACACAGTCAGAACTGCCATCAGTAAGATAATCATTGTGTATACACTTTTTTTGAAGAATCTGTTACCTTCTCAGATGTATTTCTATTTGCAAATCCTTTACCTGAAAAGAATTTTTAAAGAAATTCCTACTTTCTCCTGCCCAGAACCATTTATTAATTGCATCCCCTCATTCATTATTCACAGAATCGTAGAATCATAGGATGGTTTGGGTTATAAGGCAACTTTAAAGGCCCTCTATGATGACTCTGCAAGAAGGAGGAACATCTTCAACTACAGCAGGTTTCTCAGAGCCTAGTCACAACCTGATCTTGAATATTTCCAGGGATGGGCCATCAACCACTTCTCAGGGCAACCTATGCCAAAGTTTCATCAATCCCATTGTAAAAACTGTCTTCCTTATATCTAGTCTGAACTTACGCTCTTTTAGCTTAAACCTTAACACTCCTTGTTCTATCAGGCCCTGCTAAAAAGCCTGTCCCCATCTTTCTTTTAAGTTTCCTTTAAGTACTGAAAAGCCACAATAAGGCCTCCCTTGAGCATTCTTTCCTTCAGGCTGAACAACTCCAACTCTTTCAGCCTTTCCTCGCAGGACAGGTGCTCCATCCCTGTGATCATTTTTGTGGCCCTCCTCTAGATCCACTCCAACAGGTTCATGTCTTCCTCTTTGAGTCCCCAGCATTGGATGCAATATTTCAGTGGGTCTCACTGAAGAGGAGTCGAGGGGTGGAATCACTTCCCTGAACCATGAATGGGTGGTCATGCTCCCATTTGATGCAGCCCAGGATCCTCAGCTGTACCAATGTGACTCCTTGCATGATCATATAGTAAAATGGGCCAGGGAAATTGTCCATTTTAGAATAAAGCTAATCCTCCAAATCTGATTCTTATATTTAAAACGGACCATTAAAGAGAACTTTCAGATGAACAACTGAACTAGCAGAGTAAGAAGCAGAGTAAGAAGCAGAAAAAAGAGATCAGAAGGAGCACGGGATGGCAATTTTTTGGTGTGGTGCCCTGAAGACGGGTTCAACAGCTATACGAGTCCTCTCCCAGAAAGTCAGAAGCGTTAATTGGCCTGAAAACATTTAATCCCAGCTCCCAAATCCTGTACTATCATCCTAATTACCTGCATAAAATATTTTGGGGAGGACTGGGATATATAATTCACTGCTTATCCTGATGAAGACAGTTCGGAAGCTTGCAGGGCTATTGAGCAAGCAAGGAGTCAAACTCTGTAACCCGGTGACTCAAGGACTTGTCTGTAGGAAGGGCATCCACCTTTCAAGGATTTCAAATGCATTTCACACTAAAATGTACTGGACGGAAGTAATTACTGGTCTTGATGAGCTAAAAGGTGTTTGATCTGTGAAATTCAATGACATATTTTTCTTATTGCCACCTGGAGTATTTGGCCATCCAGTAATGGTAGGATTTAAAAGTCACTCTTATGTTCAGCATTTTCTCTTGGCCAAGTTTGGTAGCTCTCAGTCTGACACACTGACTGCTGTGATCCTCTGAGAAATCCCATGTGCTTCCCCAGCTTAGGAGCAGAGTTGAGATTTACCACTCACTGCAGATTCCAGTCTCAGTGGGTATGCTTCTAAATTAGGCATTGTAATGCTAAGCAGCACAGTACATAAACCACCTTGTGAAGGCACCTAAATGCTCGGGGTTTTTAGTAGCTGCAAAAATGAGAGACTGAATAATCAGATTTCTACTCTCTATTGCTTCTAATATGTTGACCGAATTCTCTCTTCAGATACAAACAACCGACAAAGTTAAAACAAAATTTTTATATATATTTTGTTTTAAGTGAAATGGCTAAAAGGCTTCTTTTTCTGATAAATAAATACAAAGGAAAAATGCTTGATGTGAGGATAAGTGCTTGACTTTCTGGGGTTGGAAAAGTCCCCTATGTCTGAGTCATGTTTCTGGTAGAAGCTCGCCATAACCTGGCAAATTTGCAAGAGTGCAAACAGAGTGGAATTTTCCACAAACTGGTGCCACCAGAGTATGCACTGTGCAAAGTTCAGCTTATAAACATTTATGGAAAAAACCCACAAAAACCAGAAGTCCGTAACTTTTGTCAAAGTAGAAAACTAGATTTTTGGTCATGGGTTATCTTCTGAGATTATTCTTTTAACTCTGCATGAGCTGACTCACGTAGATTTAAAAGAAGTAGAACTTCATTATTATCATCATTGAAGGAAGAATATCAGACAAATAATGGAAAATTCGTACATACAGCATGAATAGGTATCCCAGTGATGACAAACAACAGGGTAGTAAATTTTTTTCCTTAGTGGTTTAGGTTTCTGAAATTCATGCATGTGTTTTCAGAATGGTGGTAAACCTGAAATGGGTCATTTATCCCAGGCAAACTGGTACATAGGCATGTTTCAGTAGTAGGGAAAAGGGTTGCAAAGAGCCTCCTCCTTGCCCAGGCTGCTCCTCCAAGGCAGTGACACCTGTCCCAGCACCAGTGCTGCCTGTGGGTGTTTGAACTCTAGAAGGAAGGAAAACTTCATGCCTCTGATGAACAGTCTCCAGAAGTCCTGCGTGTTGAGAGCTGAACGTGAGACTGGTGTTCTGAGAGCAGCAGCTGGATCACAAAACACAAATGATAAGCTCTGACTTGGCCTAGAGCACTAGAGCAGTAACCTATGTATGCATTTCATGCAATCTCTGGTCTTGAGTTATCCAGCACAATGTCGGAGAGTCAGGACTTTAAACTTCAGTTTGGTAGGTGAACATAACCCATAGGGGAGGTCAAGAGCACCGTAGACCTTTCAGTACCTATTCCTAACAGTTTTAATTGCAAAAGCAAAGCTACATTTAATTTATAGTTGAGTGGGATGTGGTACTAGTCTGATAGAACCATAACTAAGTTAGTAGCAGTTTAAAAACAGACCCTAAATGAACTGTCCTAAACTTAGCAAGTGTTTGAGACACTGCTTTAATTGAGCTGTTTCCCTTATTTTTACTTTCAAAGCAATTCATAAACAAAACAGATATATAAGGTCACTCTACTAGGAAGAGAGCATCTGTTACTTGAGGACAGAACTCTTCTCTGCTGTCTTTAAATTAGAATCAACAGGAGCTTAAAGCCACACATATGTATGAGCAATATACTGATTTGAAATAATAATGAGAATGCCATCATTTAAGCCCTGCATGTTTTTAAATATAACTTTAGATGTAACTTTAATTTAGCAAATTACTTCTAAATGTTCAGTGACACACAGAAGAGCAACCAAAAATAGAATAAACCTATTGTGATTTGCATAAAAATCATACTAAGAAAGAATGTGCTATGGTTAGAAAGATAAAAACAACAATTCAGCGAGAGCAGTGGGAAACAATGTCATTCTTGTGTGAGTTATTGCCAGTTTGAGACACTGGATATTTTAAAGAAATGCTAAATGTACTACTGAATAATTTTATATCTGTAGAGTTAAAAAACTGGTGAAATATTGTTGTTTGAGGTCTGAACCTAACAAGCATCAAGAAGGCTTTGCCAAAGTAAGTATTGACAAAGAGCAGCCAAGGGATTACTTAAAAAAAGGGAACAGAAGCAAATTAGTCATTCCAAACAACCTGCATCTTAAACAAAATGGAAAATAAACTTATACAAACCCCTGGCAGTGTAGTTTGTAAAAATTATGACAATCAAGGTGAAACAGGAATATGGCAGAGAGAAAAATGTGGAATTGACTCTGTCCCCAAGATTTTAAACAAAATCTTCTGTCTATTGCTCTCCTAGTTTACTCCCTAGTTCTTCCATTAATGTCTATAATATTCTCAACTGTAACCTTATTTATCATGTTACAAAGCATCATCTACCCTCAATCAGCTGGTCAATCCCAGTGTGACATATTTTATAATAAGGATAAATTTGATTCTTCAGTCTGCGATTTTTTTTCAGATCATTTCAGTATTAACTTTTGGTGCTGAGTTATAAACACTTTGTCTCGTTTCTTTGACAATTTAACTGCTTACCATGCACACAGCATGTATTGGTCGTTACTACCTGTGTCTCATTCAGTAGCATGGTAATTCACAGCACAGGAGAAACTCGAAGCTGCAGGCACCCAGGGCTCAATGCTGAAAGAGATAGAGTTGTCTGGCCCTCGCCCAGTAAAGCACTGAAGCACATATTTATGGTTTGGGTAGTTGATTATTTGTCAAGAGGTGCATAAAAATAAAGCACATGACTAAGGCTTTTACTAAAAGAACTCCAGAGTACTCAGGACCACCTGTTTCTGATGAAGCCATATGTTTGCTGGCAAAGCTGTTTGCAGGAACAGACCTGCTTCTAATACCAGTTTTTGCTTTCATTTTATTCTATCGTAAGTGTGAAAGCTTCTTCTTAGTTGTTTTGAAGAATGCTGTCTGTGGCATAGCACCAGTATACCCTCTCCTTATTGTCAGGATGTTGAAACTGGTGTGAACCCATGTATAGCTCTGCCTTCTACCATCATTCCTTCTCTATAGCTATGCCTTCTACCATCACTCCTCCCCTTTTCTTCCAAAGCTATTATTGATGTAAAAAACCCTCTCTATTCCAGAGAAAAAGATTTACTACTTTAATTTTAAATGCTGTGTCTGAATGCTTTCACAGATGAGAAACTGAAATGATGTAGCATGTACCTAATAAAGTCTCTTTAAACTGAGAATCACAAAGAGATTTAAAGAAAACAAACCCTGTGCCCACAAATCTAACAGAGTACTTGTACTTTGACAACTTAATGGACTTATTTGGAAGATAGTTTTCTATTAGGGATAGGTAAAGGGAAAAAAGATGCATCCCATGCAGGCTGGACCTGTTTGTAGAACAGCTCATCTTACAAGAGCATGTTCACCTGTTCTTAGGTGACTAAAAGAAAACAAGAAAAATAAATATCATTTCAGTCAAGAAACATCACCTCCATTCTCTTCTCTTCTGATACAGATTTACTCCATGGTGTCCCTAGCCTCCTGTGGTCTAGATGACCAACAGAGGCTGCTAGATATCCAAAATATCTTGATAAAAAGTTTTTGACTTCCCTTGCATGCTTCAAATGTCTTCTTTTTATTGTGCTCAGAAAGAAGAACAACATGAAGGGGATTAATAACTGTGAGGTGCAATGGTGAGGAAGCACAAGGGCACTTATCAAGATATTTTTGCTGTCCATCTTGGGCCTTGCCACACGAAACCTCACTCAACCCAGTGACTTTTGAAGAGAATGCTCCAGCTGGCCACAGAGAAAGCCTCCTGAGAAGTGGTTCGTGCTTGTCATGCAGCTGTCAGGTGTCAGTAGGCCAATAGGAAGGACAGCCACCATATTAAAGGTGGGGACTTCCCAATATTAAAGAGCCTAGATGGCTTGGAGATGCTATTTAGTATGAGCACATTCCTTTATGTGCCATTTGCATATTTTTTCTTATGTCTCACTCCAAAATTTCCTCCTCTGTGAAGGATAATGAGAAGGATTGTCACCAGGCAGAACAAGGAATAAATGGGTAGGGTGCACTTGTAAGAATGGCAGAGAAAGGCTGTGCATAATTTTCTCTGGAGATTGAACTAGCTTCCAGTCATCCTGAAATACGTGCCAAAAGACCTTAGAGAGGATCCAGACTTTGTCCTCTGAGCTCAAAATGCAATCCAGAAGCATCTTGTCCAAATTTGCTGGTCCTCATTCTCACAAAGAATTAATCAATCATGGTGTCATGTGAGTGCTGCATATAAAGGGCTCGTCAAATTGTTGTATCTTCGATCTGAAATCCTTTCCATTTCAGAATGTATAATTAGAGTGCCCAAAATCAGATATTGCCAAGTACCACAAAACCCGTGTGTCTCTTAATTTTTTTCTTTCTTTTTTTTCTTTCTTTCTTGCCCTCTTACCTCTTCCATGGAAGGAGTACCACATGCTGGCACCAGCCAAAGGAGTGATTCAGTCTGAGTTTGGGTCTGCTTTCAGTGGCACTGCACATTGCCGAATCAAACATCAGAGCTGAAACATCCCAGATTTGGCCTGGAACACTCATCATCTTCGACTCTGACCCGTAAAAGCATTTAAACATATGTATGATCCTCAGCTTTTACTTCCCCTGATCTGAGTGAGACACTAAGGCACAAATGTGGTAAAAAGTATTCATGATTAAGCACGAGCATCACTGTTTTGCTGGGCAAAGGGACAAATGCCTTCTCAAACTATTTACTTAATACGTCCCAATCCTGCAGGTTTGCAGCCTGTGCTCTGGCTTTCAGTTGTGTTTGCTTCCATATCCAAATGCTTTTCGAATTCAGTTCTGCTCTCCGGGCTAAAATGAACACTCGTAAGAATACGGTAATTAAACACAATTACAAAGATGTGCACATTCCATGCTGAACAACCACAGGGCCCTTTCCAAGAACTTTTTTTTACTTTCCTCATCATCTGTAATTTTCCTCACTTCCTATTTATGCTCCTCAGCTATCAAACCAGTTTTGTGTGACTCCAGTAAAATCTTTGTAATTTTGTTGCTGTTGCAGACTCTCACTACACTTCTCTGACAAGTAAAAAAATACAAACACAGCTTTCACAAAGGTGAAAAGATTCAGTAATCTGTGGAACCCCAGTTTCCACTGCCTTTGCCAGCTTTTACTCATGGCAGAATTTATAAAATAGCCTAAGAAACCAAAAAAAAAAGAGTTTTGATGGAACTGCTCCCTGTCCATAGGGAAGTTTGTCATGCATTTGTGGGTGTTAATCTCATGAAATAAAGTCCACATTTGACCTGTTAACATTGGGAGATGTTGGCCTCTAGATCACCTGTGCTTCAAACATAATAGACCTTTATATTTTCAAAAAGATCTTGTGAAATATGTCTGTGTTCTTTTTATAGAAATTCATTGCCAAACCTGAAAGTCGGTTGAACAGATATGGGAGGATTTTACAAAAATTATGTTATTTTCATGTCAAATCCTTTACTGCCATCCAGTAGAACGATTTTCAAAATGCAAATATTTTGTGATCTTATGTTATCTCCTGCTAAATATAGCCCCTTTTAGCTGTCGTCAAGTGGCATCAGGTTCTAGATCTCTTACTAGCCAACCAAACAGAAGATAGATGAAACAAACACGGCATGGTATGTACCAAATGTAAGCACAGAATGGTCTAGAGCTTGTCAGTCACTTCACAACCCTGAAATATTTATTGGAAAAAGCAGTCATGGTGAAAAACTTCCATTGCTGTTTGTTGAACTGGTTAGTTTGTGGCTAGAAAGAAGCAGTCTTTATATTAGTACTGGATTTTAGGTCTTCAACTGTTATGAAGTTTGGCTTATTTATCCCAGGTAAGAATGAAGCTCTGAGGCATGTGTTCTAAGTCTTCAAATGAGGGATCTCATGATCTAGGAAGTGATTTTATCACAGAATAATTAACATATATAATAATATATATTTTATTATCTATGACTATATTATTCATATCATATATTTAAGATAAAGCTGTATGAGAAGTAATCTAGTTTTCTCATGCTCCAACAATAGCCAGTGGATAGACAGACTGCTCCAAAGAGAAATCCAGGGCATTCTGCTGGGTTTCTGCACTGAAACGTTCTCTCAAGGATCTCTTTTTCCCCACACTGGTTATAAAGGCAGCTCAGAGAGACAGAAGAAACAGTGAAATAAGATGTGTGAAACTATGTGATGAAACCATCCCCTTCCAGTCCTAATTCTAATGCATGAAGGCCCAGGAGAATATTGCACATCACAGTGGTATAAAAGAGAAAATAGGAATAAATGCTCACAGGCATCTGTGAACTGCTTATCAAAAAATATAAAAGAAGGGTGAGAAAGAAGAGAAGCACCAATTGTTTCTTCCTTCTATTAATGGGAGCTTTGAAATATTTTGTTTGGCAGAAATTCAAAAATATTACTTTTTGGGTTTGCTTCTCATGCGCTCATTGTCAACTGTGGTGGGGTTTTGTGTTCTTTTTTTGGTTTTGGTTTTGGATTTTTTTTCGCACTTTTTTTTTTTTTTTTAAATTACAATGCCATCCTACTTCAACCCCGTAAAATCCCACTATGAACTACATCTCAGGACCTCACACTCAGATTTGCTCTAGTGAGGCCCAAAATGGGAAAAGTAAGTAATAACAGACCATGTCTGTAGAGCACAGCACTGTTTGGGACGGGCTGTCACCCGCTGATCGCTGACTAGAGTCCAAGCCTAGAAGCACAGATGTGCATACCAAACATGGTGAGAAAAATCAGAACCAGAAGAGAAAGGAAAAACGAAACAAAAATAAAACACATCGACAATAAAAAGAAGGAAAGCACGCTGCGTATCCTCATGGGGAATCAGAAATTCCTGTGCTTCTAAGATTACATTAGATTATCACTTTTTCTGCTTTCTAGAAGTTTTAATACTTGCCCTTGTCATTTCACGCTGTATAGGAGAGTGAGTGGCTGCATAGTTTGAATACTTGTACCTGACTTTATACTGGAGTGCACTGTGACTACTTTTCATAAGCCAAGCATCCTGTGCAATGGCAACAGGTTCTAAAAATTAAATTTAAGATAATACCAATTGCCTCTTGCCATCTATGAATGTGTTGATAGACACTGTATGTTAACAGGTAATGCTAAGACTGTGAAAGCATTTTTGGGAAATGAAAATTGATCTGGAGCTGCAGGAAAAGAAACCAAATCTGTTTACTTATAAGTCTTGGTTATGACAACATATTTAAATCATAATTCAGAAGGGAAATTTCCAAAAAAGCTTCTCAGCAAAAGCAAGCACTGAGGTGTTGCCTCTGGCTTTGAATCACTAACTAAGAACTTTGCCTCTTCTGCTCACATCATGTGCTTCCAGCAAAAGCTTTACTGAAACCATCAAGATTTTCTTGGTAGGAATAAGAGTAGCTCTTTACTTCAGCTGTTTTTGTAGCTATCCAGATGGACCATTATTTCCTTAGTCTTCAGTTATCCTTGATTAGTCTACCAAAGCTTCTGCCTGTGAATGACATCAGTGAAAGTCATCTCAAATACATGATCTTATACATATTTAGATTCATTTAATCTAAATGTATAAGTAATCCTACTAACTTCAGTGAAATTACCCACATAAGGTTGTGAGTGTATGTATGTCCCTATAATGAGGGACTATGTGGAGAAAATTTAAAAAAATAAATAAAAAAATTTGCTGTGAATGAAATTATATCTGAACTCTTATTTCTATCTGGTTGGAACCACTGCAACGAAAAGAAAGAAAGAGAAAAGCATTTTTTTGCAGAGATTCTTAGCATAAACATAGCAATCCTACAGAAATGAAGCAACAGGTAGTGTCAGACTTCCAAAAATAAAAATGTAAAAATAATTCACTTGCTAAATTTGCTGTGCTACGTCTTTTCATCAAGAAGAGACTCTTCTCTAAGGCCTGCTCTCAGAGAAGGTATTCAGAAGCCGTAAAACCTTAAATTGTTATAGACAGTCATTATATTGATAAGCATACCTGACTTCAGAAAGCGTTTATATTTAGCTTTAAATTACTTTGCTTTGCTAAAAGATATTACATATACTAGTCAAAATCACATTTTTTCCAAAGTTTTTTGTTATGGGGGTTGTTTTTCCATCTTCAGCTAAAATCACTGAAAAGCACAAGCTTCTTGGAACACTCAGCACTGAAAATTACCTGAACATTTCCTACTAAATGCAGGGAGAACATTCCATTTACTTAAACAGACACTGAAGTAGACAATGCCATAAAATTGCAAAAGCAAATAGATATTTATATATCATTTGGGGTCAGCTCAGCATTATAATGTTTCCCAAATGTATGAAGTCACTCTCAGGCAATAAATCAGAGTACAAAAAAGGAAATTTAGTGTTAGGTTGTCCTAAGCAAAATATTTTTTGTATCTGCTCAACAAACTCAAATACAACAATATGGAAATCAAAGTATTTTTTGTTAAGAATACCAATGCAAATGCCATCATGATTTTTCAAAGGCTTCTAAAAAAATTACTGCTTCAGCTTTTTTTCCAAACTTTGAATAAAAACAGTAAGATTTCATTCATAGCAGAAATAATAAATTTTGCTGAAAACTACTAAAAATTATATCAGGCTCTGCTGTGATGGCAGTACATGATAACACAGCTAAACAGATAAAAGGTAGCACAGCTAAACAATAACACTCTTTTGGAATATGAAATCAAAGTATTGAATAAGAATCCTACCTCCTTTGTTCAGCCTTTGGTCACTTATTCACAAGCTATGGGCTGTCTGAAAACAGAGCATCCTTGAGAATTTGGAACTTCACAACTGCAATTAATGCAATTTATTTATTTATTTATTTATTTGGAATAATTAGAGTTTTGTATGTTAAAGCGATAAATAATGAATGAACAAATATAATTGTAATGAAACATAGTACCTGAAGACAAATGACTCAACTGTTATTTTTGCCTAATAAATTAGGTAGGAAGAAAAGATAAAATAGCCCTAGTTTTAAGGTTTGGAGGTTTTTGTTTGTTGGTTTGTTTGTTTTTGCTTTGTTTTTTATTTTTCATTTTGAAAATGTAAAATAAGGGTAACATTTTTTTTCTTCTGTTTTCTTTCTCCTGTTCTACTTTGTTCCATGGATGTTTGTCTGTGCATTATCACCAGTTTTAGGGCCTTGCAAACCTTTAAAAGTGAAATATCACGCTGTAATTTTCTCTTTCAAGTAAGAGTTAATATGCACTTGTGTTTACAGGGGAATCAATAGGTCCTGCCACTTACAGTGACAAGATGCTGCCATTCTGCTGCTCTGTGGTATCTTCCCCCTGTGTGAGGCTGAAGCCCCTCCAGGTTACAACTCCCTGCTAAACCTGCTACATGTCTGTCTGTCTGTACCAGTCTTGTTTAAAATATCGATTCTCTAAGCAGTAACTTAGTAAAGACCTGTCTCATGCACAAAAATTCTCGCTTCAGGCCATAAGCATTCTATCTCAATGCACATGCATAATCTTAGAGCACTATAAAATGGAAAAGGAATGAGTAGATTTCAGTCTTTCTTATTTGAAATGTGACATAATATATAATAGAGTAAATAAATCTTTTGATTATGCTCTCTTTTCTGCCAAATTTAATATTTTATGACACTCCATAAATTATTACTCCAATATAATGGAGCCTTGAATCCATTATTCTTACAATTCTCTATGCTTTCTGGGCCAATAACCAGAATAAACCTTGTGCTGAATCATTCCAGTGCTGTATAGGTATTGTCAGGATCTTTCATGATGGGACTTCAAGTCAGCCAAAGCTTTGAGTTGAGAATTCATTTTTTGTTTTTAAAGTGAGTGCTCCAAAAGAACTGAAACTAATACCATTTTCACCAGCCCCGCTTTCCACCAGTCTTGCTTTCCAAGCCGTTGCCGTTCCAGCAGTTTTCATCCGAATCAAATTGTACACAGTTCATTTTGGTTCCTTTACAAGATTTCCTCCTTTCATCTCAAGATTTAAGCCTCTGCTCTTTTTGTCTTTCTCTTCCTGCCAGGCTTGTTTCATGTTTACTGCCTCATTCAGACAAGGCAAATGGACTGACTTCTGCTCTGCTGTCAGTCTCTTTATTTTAAATTGTTGTATACTCTATTCAGGATACAGGCTTTCAGCTAGCAAATAAAGCAGTTATACCATCCACCACAGCCTAGACTGAAGTAAATCTCACCTTTTTGCCATGTAAATCTGATACAAATTTTCACACAGAAAATCCAGCCTTCTGCTCCAAGTCCAATCTCATAAATCTGGTCTGCACTTCTACAGTCCTAGGCCAAGTTTTCAAAGTCACATACAGCCTGGTCTCTTAGGAAGAGAGCTAACTAATCTGAGAAAATAATAAAGCAGGGACAATGCAGAAAATTTGGAATCACCCGTTCATGCAATAATAAGGCTTTCAATACACAGTGAAATTTATTTGTAAAAGATTCTTCTAATGAAAAAAACATATTAGCTTGTCTCTTGAAAAGATAACTCTATCTCCTTACCCACATCGTAATACATTTCAGATCACTATGACCTTGTCTTATTGCAATGCAGGATTTAAAACTGAAATTGCATGTTGTTTTTGTACAATTTTTCTCACAGTAAGTTTTTTAGCATGAAATAAGGTAAAAGAGAAACTTTTAACTAGTTATATTTGAGAAGAAACAATTGTTGGCCACATCAGCAGTAGGAGCAAAGGTGGCAGGAACGTAGTTTATTGTTAACCAACCTATTTAAACTAGTGAGGTCCAGAACATGCTGGGGGAAATTCCTCTTAAACTAACACTTACTTTACTTGAAAAATGGAAATTAAGGGCTTGCCATCAGTATTTATATTTTAATCAAGTTTTGCATAGAAATATACATGAACAAATTTTAAATTTATAGCAACTGTGTGTCTCAGTGACATAACTTCGTCCTCACTCTGTTAATGAGAAAAAGGGTGCATTCTATGCAAGGCAGAAAGGATGAAAACACCCTACAACTTAAAATGGCATCAAACTATTCTTGGCAGAAGTAGTGATTCTGAGAACAAAAACCCAACAGCTTTTCTTCTATTAAATGCAAACTGTGCTCTTCATTGTAAAGCAAGAAAAATAAAGAAACAGGTTCAAGTATTAAAGATTTACTGCCAAGAAAAGTTATACAGTGTACTGTTTTATCTGTGATAGAAAAAATGCACCAGTGTATCACACCCCAATGCCTGAGTTGGTTGAGACACTGGTGAGTCACAGAAGAAGGGTTTTCTCAGAACAGAAACTGCACAACAACACTGTTCAAAGTAGTCAAAATGCACACAGAACCCTGCATATTTTTCATAAGATTAAACATTATTGAATCTTCAATCAAGATGGGCAAATAATGAAAATGTTTCTGGCAGTATTCAGATGACATTTTAAGTGAATACTCTGGTTATGTTACACTGGGGTGGTTTTTTTCTGTCACCAAGCTTTCTATCACAAACAGACAATGAAAGTGAAGTTCAAATCACAACAGTTTTTCTTAAGTGAACCAAAGTGTTTAGCACGTATAAATATTGAGCTAAGATATTGCACAGTTTTTCAAGTGTTGCAGGAAAACTATGCTGTAAACATTCTCTAAGAAACCAACAGACTCTCAACTGTAAATAAACACAAGAAATGAGCAGAGTAAGAGATGTTCAAGGTTATTTATAAATAGTTTAAATACTACTCAACTCAAAACATTTTTTCTAAGCAAATTAAGGAGCTGGAGTAATTATGCAGAATTCCCTCATAAAGTTGTAAATGTTCAGTATGAAGAAGGAAGCAACTGGCTATGTCATTTTTGCCATTTTTCCTGATTCCAGAATCTTACAGAAAAATATCAAACTAATTGAGCTATTTTAGAAGTTCTTTTACACCAGGTCTGCAATAGACTTTTAAAAACGCAAGCTTATTAAAATAAATTTGGATTTCTTCACATTCCACGTTTCAGAAACGAGTATGTATCCAGTTGGCAATGAAGACTTTACAGAGATATCTAGCCTAGAACTTACTGGTGGCCTCTTTAAATAAACAGCTACATTAATAGTTGCAGCTGAACAAAACTTTCACAGGGACATTCTCAACTTTGCTATGGAAGTGGATCTCTAGAGGGAATAAGACTTATGTGATTCACTTCAAACTGGGATAGGATCATCAACTGCCCCATCATTTTTAAATGAAGATCCTCATTCCTTAGCGTATGCATCACTGATCTCTTTGGATATTCCCAAATCCAAGGATTTGAGTTTTTAAAGTACCATAGCAACAAAGCTTCCCTACCTCCTTCTTGCATATCCACCGGGATTTAGCCTCTTTTCTTATCTTTTTAACCAGTTATTGCAAAACTAAAATATAAAAGGTTTTCTCTACACCCATTCTAACGAAGTGGATAGATAAAAACACCTGCAATTTTTTTCCTGGCTTATTGCTGAGGTACTCGTTTCTAGAGAAAATTTTGGACATCTGGAAGTATTTTTTATGAGAAAGGAACAGCGGAGTGATGTGAAGAACGATGCTTCGCTTTAAACAATTTAGAAGTTTATTAATAAAAATAACAGTCAGGGATGCCTGCAATACAAAAAAATTGCACTGGGTACGTAACCGGTCCGGCAGAAGCACGAAGCTTGGGGCTTGTGCCCCTTTTATACCCTGGGGAACGTCAATCAAGGGTCTCGATACATTTTATCCAATTCTATCCAATCCTGGGCCCGATGGTTCTGGGCCCGCCTCCCACATCCACCCCTTTTGGGCCGTCCCTGCCAGCCCTGCCCCTNCCCAGGGAATGTTCTGGAAGCCCCAGCCTCAGCCCTTCCGCCATCTTGCCCCCATTCTTTTAATAGGAATTTAGAAAATAAAACTTTTTATAACATTATAACTGGGGTTTTTCAACAGGGAAAACATTCTGTAACATTTTAACTTAGTGGAACTTACAGACTCTAACAAGGAACTGGAAAAATACAACATATAACTTATCCATCGCACCAGAACAAATTAACAAACTATTAATTATTTTACCCTCTCCTTTGATTAACTGTCCATCAATATACGAAAGCCAACTCTTATTTGTCATTTATGACAAGTGACATTAAACAATATGAAAAAACAAGAATGAACAGAATATCCCTATAATAATGTTCATATTTATTTGAGCAGCAAAATAACTCGGTCTTTGCATTTTTATTTGTTGACATGTACGCCTGTACTAAAAGAACAAATAAGAGAAACCAGAATTAAATTGACATGTAGCCTTTATCATTCTGAACCTTTGCCTATCTATCCCTTTGTCTACTTCTGGTGTTGTAGATTTAAAGCTTTTGAGGACAGTATTTATGACTTTCTAAGCATTTCCAGCAAACAGGAAGCAGAAACATCAATCTTTGTATGGTTCTGCAGATCCTATCTTAAAAGAATCAATAATGCAGACATTTTATTTGAAGATTTCTACAAATAAAATCTGTTTTTCTTCAATACTGTCTTACCTTGATTATTATGTAGACTACTTTCTTCCACAAATCTCTTTCCTATCAATCACGTGAATGGAACATAATACATACTTTGAAAAAGTAGTGACTTAAAACTGTAAAAACCTAATAAACATCTCTTTTCTCAGTCCAAAAATCTTCCAGTGCATGGCACGTTTCAAAAAGGGACAAATATAAATCTGGAGAGTTTGTCTGAAGCCTCATGAACATTAGACTAAACAACCTCAATGGCAAGCATAACCTGTCTTTACCTTGCTTTAAAAAAATATGCACAGTGAGATAAATGGACCATAAATAACGTTTTCTTTGGACTTTTATTTTCTTGAAAATTACAATGAAAAACATTTCATTTTCTAGTCCTTCCAATACTGGCCAAATAAGCAAGAGGCTGAATTCACAGAATAGGAGCAGACTTGATCAGTCCTTAATGACATTGGCTGCTGTGAAATGTTAACCTCACATGTGGATACTGGAGCCCAAGTCCACTATTTCTTAACCAACAGATTAATGCATTTCTGGACAGGTCTTTCTCAGTCTTGCTTAACAGTCAGAGGGATGCTAGAGGCTGGAGCACACATTTCTTTACCTGCCTTGAAAAGGTTCTGTAAACTAAGGTAGGAAAATATTCCCTGTGGATCCATGCGATGAGGAACAGCTCTGGCAGAACACAGTGAGACCAAATAAACTTTTGTTTTGAATGGTGGAAGGCTGAGCTGGGTCTCCTCAGTGGTTTTGGAGGCTTGGGGAGGGAATGTTTGGGTAGGGAGGGTTTGGGAAAGGGATGATTTGGGAAGGGAAGTTTTGGGTGGGGAGGATTTAGGAAAGGAAGGTTTGGGAATGGAAGGTTTGGCTAGGGTTTATCTAACTAGTAGGTTCCTTGGAATGGATCTACTAGTTAAATAAAGACCACCTCCTACTGTGGGAATTTGGAGAGATAAAAAGTACCACATCATAATTTCACAATTTCAACCATAGCCACATTCTGGGGCATTTATCTTGTGCTTGCATTCTCCTATACAATATTTATGACCTACCATCTCTCATTTTCCAAGGCTTACATATTTTAATGCTTTATTAAATGAGGTAAAGTCTCAATATAAGCTTTTAATCACTAAAAATGGTGCCTTTAGGTAAAGAATAATGCAGGTAAGTGTATGTACCAATATAGGTTTTAAAAAAGAAATATGAATCGTGTTTGATTTCAAATTTAAAGAAATATTTTAAAAAGCAAGAATACAATTATGACAACTTGCAATTTGCTGTGATTAGCAATGGTCCTGCTCATCTGAAAAAGAGTGTGGACTTCTTAATGACTACAGGTTAACAGGGCTGTGGCTTTATATTCCAGCTGAGATAGCATTTCCAGAAGGCAATGTTGTCTTCTGCCATGCTGGAATGGTCTTCTATCAGCAGTTTCATAGAGATAAGAGTGACACCTAGTGAATCATTAACACTTCCAGCACTTTTTCTGGGGATGAAAATGGTGGGAAACGAACCCTTATTAATCTCTCAACCAATACATAGATAATACTGTTAAAGATCTGATGAAATTTCAGCCTTAAATGGTTTAACAGTATTACATGATAAGATTAAATATTAGAGAATTATATTAAGCGTGCTTGGTGTGTCTAATTTTTTAATTTTGATTATGCATCTGGTAAAAGGGTCTAATAAAATACAAGGCTTCTCCAAGAAAATAGAAACTCTTCATTCCTTTTCAACAACATCATTATATAAAGAAAGTGCAAGACCCAGATTGTTTTCTTTTTCACATTATTTTCATCTTATTAAACACTTAAAAACCAAATCCCTTGGGTCTTACTAAATATTTAGGTTATCTTTATTTTTGTGAAACTATAACCAACACATTCTAACTATGGAAGAGAATGAAGAGGATGGATCAGTTTATCCTAGTTCGGGTAATTTAGAAATTATTCTTCGGTAAGACTGACTGAAAAGTGACTGCAGTTCTTCCTCTATTTTGACAGACTTTATACTTTGTTTCATGAGTGTAGAAGTACTTTAAGGTTTAAATGAACACAACGTTCCTTTGCTATCTGTTAGTCTAACATCATCAAAAAGTGTTGGCACTGAAATACTTTTAATGTAATTCAGTTTCTTTCACCTCTTTGCTGTTCAAAGAAAACGAGGAAGCCAAAATCTATATGCAGACCAGAATGGTGACCTGTAGTTTCCGTATCTACTGATTTTTAGCACTCAAAGATGGATGGATTTTATTGCAAGAATATATCTCTTTTTCCAAGGCAATAAAATTGTTTAACAAGTCACAGCATAGCACAGCATAATTTTATTAATTCACGTTATGAGGAAAGTAAATTTTCCAACTTTTTAAAGCAAAGGCATGTTTTGGTTGTGGTTCTGTGAAGACTGTCACTTGAAAAATAGTACAATTATCAGAATAAAATAATACAGTCTTCCAGCAGTCTTTGTGTTCAGCTTATGATGATGTTGTAATTGCATGTCAAATTTAGCAAAAGCAGTAGATTTCCACGGTGTGCCAGACACCAGCAAGTCAGGGCACTACACCTATTGTAAAGCAGAACTTGCAATCAGGAGATAGTTTTGTGACACAAATTAAAAATTAGCTATCAGTAAAGACTGACATTTATTATTTATATCAGCTAAAATCTGTGATTCAGTTTTATTTAAATTCATTATATGCTGATTTGGATAACCTCCAGGTGGAATTTTCAAGATCCTTTGGGATAAAAATGATGGTTAGATTTGTATGAACTTTACTAAAAGCAAAGCAGGAACCTTTTTCAGGAAACAATTTTTAGGATGCTGCATGTCCAGGCAACCTTAGGTATCAGTGATAGCTCTCCTTCTGCCACTTTTGGAAAAGTGTGTGTGTGAGGGGCAGGGATAGCAGTGTATCTCCACCTTTTTTCCACCTCAAATACTGACAATACTCAGTCTTCAGAGTCACAAAATGTGAGCTTCTTGCCCCCAAAATAACTAAGGCTTTTGATGCTGTCCAGCCTCAGCAAGGACTTCTTAATGACAGGACATTAAAACTCTAATTAGTTTCCAAAAGACTCTATATTGTATATCCGGATTTCCCCAGATCTGGAGCTGGTCTTGAGTCTTTCCATGTGTATGCTGATTTACATAAATGTTATATCATAACATAGCCTCCAGCACGTTACAATACTCACTGCTTACAAAAAAACCCCGACGTCACCAAAGGAGAAAAAAGAGGTTGACCGTAAACTTATTTATGGATGTGTTGCTCAAATGTATCACAGTAAAAACATCAGTTCAGCTTGTTCAGAATCTGAAAAAAACCCATCCAGAAGAAATTTCCTAAGAAGATCTTAATGTTGAAACTTTCAGAAACTTGTGAAATATCATCACACAACCACTACATATTCTTTTCAAAAGAGCAGATACTCGACAACCCAAAAAATACCAAATTCAATTGTGTTTCAACAGGTAATCACCGACTTTTTAACACCGGTATTCAGGTAATTCTTCACTTTTTGTTTTGATGATGACACGTTTATTTAATCCTCCACGGACCAGATCTCATGAAAAATTTGACTTTTATTTTTTAGACTCCACTGTGCCTTGCTTTCAAGGATGTGGCCCACAGCAGGACCCAAACCCCACATGGTAATTGTGTGTAGACTTACCTGCCTTCGGCCAGGCTCTGAGCACTGCAGAGCGTGTAACCCTTGACACAGCATCGTGCAAACCCTGCTAACCAGTGTCTTCAGCAGCCCTGCTTCCTGCCTCACCAGCACAAGTGGAGTGTTTGCACTTGCCCACGAGGTCTCTCACACGTTGCATGTCTGGGGAGTGTTTGGCCCCTCGTGCTGGAATAGTCCCACTCGTGATAGCTGAGATACAATAGAAGCTGTGCCTGAAATCCTGCACCATTCCAGTGCTCGGGTAAGACAGAGGTAGACACTTCCATGCTCAGCAATTTTAGAACCCAAAATCTGTTCTTGAAGGTAGAAGCAACTGTTACGTGACATACCAAGCAGTATCCACTGTTTTCTTTTTTAAAAGTTAGTTCTATATTCATACATTCCATTTCATCTCTTATTTTTTTGGACTTCTAGGTATTCTTTCTACATAATAATCTGACAGGAGTGGTTCTTCTCTTTGTGATTCTCATCATCTGAAGTATCTGATTTCTTCTAACAGTTTTGCAAATAGAAATTTCCCTATTCAAGTATGCCTAAATATACACGAGGAAAGATAAACATAAAATTTACATTTTAATTTTGTGTGGGCTTACTATATCTCTCATTAAAGTAATTTCAATATTTATTTATTTAAGATTCCCAGAATTAAGTATTCCCATTAATTAAGTATTCCCAGAATCCTTATAAGCTAGACAAGTATTATAATCCATTTTATAGATGAAAAGCTTTGCTGCTGTCAAATAAGATAACTACCCACCGAAAAAAATTTACAGACTTATGAATATAATCTGGACATCTATGCCTTGCAGCCAGGATTTTCCTAGTGTCAAAAAAAAAAAAAAAAGGAAATAGATCTAGAAAGAATATATAAGAATGCCTGGCAATATTTCCTCAGCTGTCTGGCATATTGGTGAATAACAAAGTAAATCAGCAGATAAAAGTCTTTCTACGAAACTACAGGGGAGGTCCAGATGATCTCTCATTGTTTCTGTCTTCATTCAGAAGAATTAGGAACATAACTGCAGAAATCACCACATCTTTTTGGGGACCTTATGTCCATGCTGTATTTGTTTCAATATGCTGTTCTTTGAACTGTATCCAGCCTGGTCCCATGCACTGAGTGTTCTGAGCAGCTGGTGTGCTTTAGACGTAATTTGGGAATGCACCTTCTGGCTTGTCTTACCCAAATGAAATTCAGTTTGTCTGCTCTGAGTCATCCATGCAGTAAGAACCAAAGCCCAGCAAATGGGAACTGCCAGGATATTTGCTTTAGTGTGCTCCAGACTCTAGCAAAAATGCTGAAGAGGACATATCCTTTTTATTTATTGTGCCAGCTAGGCACTATATCTAGTGTGCTTCATTGTACCCTGACCTTGGAATGGCAAGAGATTTTGGGAACTCCCTGTCTCCTCTCCACGAGCTACAAGAAAGACAACTCCTGGATTTTGAGCACCAAATTGTGCGACTCTGCACTGGTATTTCTGAGCTCTACAGGATCTGTGTTCTAATTTCCCTTTTCCATAGCAAAAGAAGCATCAACTTGGCCTTCAGACTGTATCCAGAAGGAGTTGTATAGGCAGTTATCAAATGCTGGTTAAAACAACTGTTACAATAAAAAATGCAACCAAATCAAGCCAAATATTTAATTAACATCTCCTGTATTTGATAAACATGTTGGGTTAAAAGAATTTGCTACCCTAACAAAAAACCCCCCAAAACCTCCAACACCACCAAAAATACAAAAAACCCCAACCAAATCAAAATGAAACATAGCAAAATGAATGAAACAAAAACCCCAAACATACCCTCTGCCCCAAATCACCATTTAAATCTCTGGTGATTTGTAGGACTTCTAAAAAAAATTATGAAATTATTGTAATAACTTTATAAAAATCAGGACAACCTTAATTTAAAGCTCATTTCTCTTTTATTTTAAATGCATTTTAAAATAATTTTTTATTACTGATATTTTTTCTTATCTTGCCATTACCTGAAAATAAATATTTGAAATAGATATATACCTATGAATACATATTACTGGAAAATCACATCTTTAAATACCATAATACTATAGTTAGAAAATAGCACAGTATTATAAATAGTACTACAATATCTTAGAAAATATTAACAGAAAAAAACTGATTTCTGCAAAATTTAGGTGGCAAGCAGTAGCATTCCTAATTTATATAGATCTTATTTCTCTTCAGATCACATCACATTCATGTCTAGATGTTCTATATTTCTATTATGCCTTAGATATGAAAGGTATTTTAATAACTCCTAGAAAAATAGATTGAGGAAAAAATTGCTGATTCTCCTAGAAAAATAGATTGAGGAAAAAATTGCTGATTCTCCTGACTCGGTCTGATCAGTCTGAGTCACACTGTGCAATGTGAAATGACTTTTATTACGACAACTTCTGTTGTCACAGACATCACAAAGAAAAGAATGCAGGAATTCAGAATTCAGGATGCCTCACAGCAAGCCACACAAAAGAAATAATTTTTAATCAGTAGAAGCAAAAAAAAAACCCAAAACAAACCTACAAAAGAAGCAAACATTAAAAATGAAAATGAAATGAAATTAAATTTAAAAAAAAAACCAACAGAGTGTTAACACAAGTTATATACAGAAAAAAGGAAATATTTCTGTTAGGAAGGAACAAATGAGAAGTCTGTGAAGACACTGAAACAGCAAAGCACTGTTCTGAGTGGAGCACGCATAACAACATCCGAGTTGTAGCTCTATGCACACACTTAAAACCCAAACAAAATATTTCTTCTTTGATCCAATGATTAAGGGACCGGGGGAACTGTGGGTTTAAATGCTGCACATGGACAAACACCTAGGAATGCACATGGGCATTCAATATGGAAGGAGTATAAGGAGCACTACCAGACTCTCATACCCAGACTGCTATGATGAAAGGAGAAAGTGTGGCATTTTTTGTGACTGTTTAAAAGAGGATAAAACATTGGCATATTCATTCAGTACTTTCATTTCTCCTACAACAAATAAGGGATAAACCACACAGAAATTGTCTGCAGCAAAATAAAAGAGATCGCCCACATTTTAAATATTTTCTCTTTGCATAGGCTAACAGTGCTGCTTCATCCCAGTTTAAGAAGGTGAAGAAACTATAAACCAAATAAGAACCTGGAACTCAACTCTCAGCACTTTTCCTTTTGTTCATCTGGTATAAAATTGCATGAGGAATGGGATGCTATTCTCATCTAGATCTCAGGTGGAAGCTCTTCAGTCTATGGTAATGGGCTACATTAGTTAATTTTGTACTGGGTAGTGGAATCCTTCTGAAGCCCTTTAGAAAAAGTAAAGACATTAGGTGAAGGGTGACATAATCCAGTAAAACAATGATCTAACCAAGATGAATAGAAAAAATAACAGCAAAGCATGTAGTATAACAGAACAAGTCAGTAATCTCAGTGTTGGTCCTACAGTATTAACCCTTGTCTACAGAGTCCAAGTTAGGTGTTAACTCTGAGAAAGCCTGTGCTATTAGTTTTGGCAGGAACTTGTCCAACTCAGGCTCCAGGAGTCTCACCTAACTCATGTAGAGAAAGATCTGCTCTTTGGGGGTAGGCTTAGGAAGTGGTAAAAGAAAATGGATCTATTTTACCATTATTTATATAGCTCTTTAAATTTATTTGGGATTGTACAGTATGCTGTTATGACAGCCTCTGGCCAGGAAATCTTACAGTTAAACAGCATGAGCCTGAAACAATATGTTCAATTATGCAAATAAACACAGAGTGGCTCAAAGGGCCAGATGGTGTGAATCAGCCAAGTCTTACACACTGAAGTGGTACTCGGGCAATTTACAGGAGTTAAGAATCGGTTCAGATGGGAGGCTTTGCAGAACACCTGCATTTACAGCTGTTTTGTGAGAAAGGGATGAGAAGTCACTGGGAGAATGCTGTCCAGGCACCCAAGGAAGAAAAAATCATTAAAAGCCCAGGAAACAGAGTTCACAAAGTGGAGAGGAGAAGCCCATGTAGTGTGATTAGGCATGCAGTTACAGCGACACTTAGTAACTTTAGATGAGCTCATACAGCACAGATTTCTTGACAAGTGGTAGTCTATTTCAGAATCTTTTAGAAGAATAAAAATTCTAAATTGTCATATTTCCTGCAGTAGATTTTGTTTGGTTTTGTTTCCCTGGAATGTAAACAAACTTTTATCTTCAAATGTTTGACAGCTGACATACTGCTGGGACAATTAATAATAAAGGGGGCAAGCAACCAGACCTTTTTAAAAATTAAAACCAACACTTCTTCTTGGACATGTGGATGCTCTTTCTTCTTCTGTGTGGAGAGGCTCCCTGTTGTGTGCTAATGCCAGCTACTACTTACTATGCACAAAAGCAACCCGGAACTTCACGTGGGCACCCCCTGGGTGTGGGCCCCTCATTTTCTCACCTGTACTGTTGGTCAGCTGGCTGGAACGATGCTCGTGGTGTCTGGCAGGGAGGAAGCCCTGCCTGGCCTAGACAGGTTGAAATGGTGGTGGGGCCATTTCTGGCAGCACCAAGGTTTGATCACTGCTGTGGCCACTGCGAGGTCTCCCTCCACTGCTAAAAAAAAATTCCAGCCTTCCTTTACAGCACCTTTTCGAGCTGACTTTTTTGTTTCCAAAGCCTCTTGGCAATTCCCCAGTTATTTTTTAATCTGTTTTATGATTATCTTGCTAGCTCTACAGGGTAACCTGTTTGAGGCAAATGCCCCATCAGACAGTTTTGTCTGTTTAATTCACACACACTGATATTCCCTTGTTAGCACTGATATTCCCTATGCCAACGTAATTGTTCCAAGCATAGGCTACACAAGGACCATCCCAGGCTGTGTCCAGGAAAACGTCTTGGGACAGTTCATTGTCACCTGAATATGAGCTCCCAATGCAAGGCAGGAGCAAAAGGGCTCAGTTAAATCCTGAATTTTAGGTAGTTACTATGGAAACATGGAGAAGTTTTTTTGCTTTTGGAGTAGTCTAGAAACCCCTGTTCAGCTCTACACTGCATTTCAAATCCAAGAAAAGTGGTGGAAAAAACGTTGGGTGTTCAGACCTTAATGACAAGAATGAAAATTTCAATGAAATCATTATCTGAAGGTAGAGGCATCTGGAACTGCTTAGAGAAGACTGATCTCAAAATTTCAAGATGTGAACAGAGGAAAAAGAAAATCTGGGAAATAAAGACTTCGGTAGCAGGGAGCTGAAGCTAGACAAGTTCAGACTGGAGAAAAGATAAATATTTCAGTTGAATTTTACCATCCTTCCTCTTTAATCAGTTTTATTATAAATAACTGACTTCGCCTTTTATCATCTAGATGTGTCAAAGTAAAACAATACCCTGAGAACTAAAAAACCACACAAACTCCAGAACACTGTATTTAAAATTGCATTCCATGTTTTTTCAAAATTCGATCATAAAATTTGGTTGTGTGTACATATATATATATGTGTATATACATATATATGTATATATATATAAAAGTTTATATATATGTATATATATAAAAGTTTTCCATGGTACAAATATATGCACATAGTAGCTTCAATCACAGAAATAAAATTATTATCTTGTGATACACAAGCTCAGATCTTACAGTTACTAGAGCTGGATGGAAAATGAAAATAAATTCTGCTGTGATAACATAATTTAGAAAAAAAATCCCATCTAAAAAAATATTAAACTTTGGTGCCTCCTTTTCCTTATTAAATGTGAAACCTGTTGTACTCAGCAGCATATCATCCACAGACCCTAGAAAAGGAATCATTGTTAATTCGGAATATAGCTGGTGAATAGAAGTGTAATTACTCTAATCCTCCTACAAAAATCCCTGCAACTGAAAAAAAATTAAAAGTTGAAAGAAGCTCAGAGGGAAATATAAAGAATTGATAAATAACTGGCATATGGGCTGATTCAATTAAAAAGATATTAATATTAAAGATCTGGAGCGCCTAGATTAATGTCACTCAATAGGCAGCAAATGGAGGCGGCACTAAATACCTGTAGGTAGCAAAAAAGTAGTGGGAGGAAGAGAAGTGCTGGCTTTTTGTTCTGAAATCAGCTCACTGAAGAACCTGGCTACAGGCCTGGCTGCTATCCAACCTACATACCTCTTCAAGATCAAGAAAGATTATCCACCTCTCTTTCTGAAAGATAAAAGTTTCAGAGTCGGAGATGTAGGGTTTTTTCATATTAAACATTACTTTGATTAGTTTTCCACTTATTTTTCTCGATTAAGTCACAAACTTATCGTCATACATTATTTTCGTATGTGCATATTTGAGTTCTTTCTAACGGGTGATTGATGTGGACGAGGAATGCTGAAGCTCCTTAAGTAAAGAGCTGCTGTGGGAAGTAGGCTGTGAAAGGGAGTAGCCATCCTTTTACTCTGCTGATTAAAGGACATGATTCTACTGAATACAGCTGTGGGAATTCCACTTGTTCAAATCAGTAAGTGTATGTTTTCTCAGACTCTTCATCCTTCGGACATTTTCTTACTTTCACAGCACAGGAGTTTAATCTTCTACTCTGCCATTCGACATAAGGAAGACAAATTGTGAAATATCTGCTATGATGAAATCGGTGATTTCCCAGCTCACCCTGTACTAGTGTTAACAAAAAGTCTACCTCTGTCCCTAGCATGAGCAGGGAAGAAGATTAAAAATAATTAAAAAGAACCAAACAAGCAATCAAATAAACTTCAAATTGAAAATGTAGAGTTAAAAACAGCACTATAATTTACTAATGATTGTATTCACTTTTTAGTCAATATTTAGGCCACGATAAAGGGCAATGACAGATACTCAGTAGGTACTCATAGAACAGAAACTGCTTGGCTGTGGAGTGCAAGAAGAGGAATAAAATGTCATTGTGACTGAAGGATAGCTTAAATCCCCTGTGCCAGCCACACTATTAGTCAGCATATCTCAGAAGTCATAACAACTGGAGAAGGACCTCTATGCTAGTATTTTATTTAATTTTTATTTTTTCAGGAACCTCTCTAGAATTCCACTCTTTAATGAATGTGTTCCCAGATAACTCTGATTTTCAGCTCCTGAGAAATCCTCTCCGATACGTGTTATATTCTCACTGAATTTTCAGTCTGTGCAACAAAAAGTTCTACAGGGTCATGAAATGATTTTAAAATCACATGAAACCCAGGAATAGTAACAAACATTATCAACTCTAAATTCTTATTTTTAAGACTCAATTTTTGTATGCAAACCCAGAATTTGTTTCAGAACATCACTCCGTAACTGATTCTTTTCTTCTAGGAGAAATTACTTTCTCTTTTGTAGACACAGGCACAGATTTTTCACAGGTGGGCATAAAAATAAACCAGGGATCAATTTGAAAATTTGTTCTGAAATCAGGACACAAACTGGGAGAGAGATGTGGAGGAAGGTGTAGAAGAGGTACCTTTGGTGATGTGAGGAGAGGTAAAGACCAGCGGTCTTCTGTTCACTGTCCAAACCTGGCAGGTGGAGTCTATTCCTCTGTCTGTCTGTCTGTCTCTCCCATCTAGTAGTGTCTATCAGAGTGCCCAAGCTAGGACAGTCTGCTGTCAGTAAGTCCCTGGTAAATCATATTAGTGTAGACGAAGTGCCACATGAGTGGCTGCTTAATTAGCCAGGAGAAAGGAAGAGATTCACAGCTGCCTGCCTGGAAAAGCAATGCTTGCTTTGACAAAAATACCGCAGCAAGTCAAACACACAGGAGAGAAAATGAATGCGCTTCAAGAACAATATTGGCACAACAAACATCAATGAGCAGATCTGGAAAGAAGTTAAAGATGAGACAAGCTTTCCAATAACCTTCAGAGAAGTATCCCTGCTCCAGAGTATCTACTCTTTCCAAGGTGATGCTTGCCGTATTTTCGCGTGGGATTACGTGAAGCCTCTGACAATGGCAAACCAGACAAGATGCTGCCTAGTAGACACTGTGAGTCCTATACAGAACACTTCTAGCAAAGGACTTTGATAGTGAATATAATGGGGGACTTGCTAGAATTAATTTTCATTAGACTGTATAATAGTATCAGATTTAAGTTGGGGAAATGCATTTACTCATTACATTAAAAATACAGGTGGATAAAGCAGTTCTAGGAGTTATCCACTGGATATATCAGAGTATGCAAATGCATTGGATACGTTGGAGTAATCAATTTTTCAAGATGGATTTCTGATCAAATAAAATTTCTTCAGTTGGAAAATGTTGCTCCTTTGAATTTCACATCAATCTCTATTTTTAATGTGTGATTTTTTCCGCCTTGTCTGTCCTTTGTGTCTTGATTACAACACAGTTCTTTAGACCTTGCCAAAATGAACTGTTAATCAACTTCTCTCTCTCTCTTTTTTGGCATGCATCCCTTCAGGTCAAAGATTAAACCTACTGAAATCTTATTGAGGCATGAGTTGTTGGAAGAGAAGAATTGTTTTTTCCATGCAGCAAGGACCTTAAAATCTGACACAGATATGAGTCAGTATAATTGTAGAAATGTAAACTGTATGCAATTTTATTCTAATTGTTCTTAAGAGAAAATTAATGTAAAAAGATTAGATTTAATACAGCATTTTGGTGACTATGACAAATTATCATGAGTAGGGATATGGGATTCTGTTATGAAAAAGAAGAGGTAACATCAGAGAAGAGTGATATCGCTTTAGGTGCTGCCTGTTAAAACGAAAATAATAATAATGTGTTAAACAGGATTTATGAAAGTCAGATTATGAGGCTTTCAAGTTAGACAGTTTTCCAGAGGTGCAAAAAATAATGTCCTCTTTATATCAAAGTAATCAGCTTTTGCACTTATGGAGAGTCCATTTACTGACTCTTGTAGGAAAGAGTTGTTTTGTTGCTCAACTCGGCTAATTACTTTATAGTTAAAGGAATAGATTAGTGTAAAATAATCATTCTAGTGCCTACTAGTTTGCTTGAGCTTTGGTAGGCATGCAAACTATCCATCAACAGGGAGTAAAACACATTGTCATAGCATTAAAAGTTCTTTTTTGAAACCTCTGAAATAATAAAACAATGGTAGCAATATAAACCTGTTTGAAGTCCTGATGAAACTCATGTATAATTTCAAAGAGATAGCTAAGAATTGAAGATTACAATCTTTCATAGCCAAGGGTTAGATATAATAAGATATCAGCATCTCTGCACATCGACATGGTAATGCCTCTGAGCAGAATCCCGATCCCCAAATTAAGAGTCCAGGGCACTTTACATGAAGAGAATCAGGACATGTTGATTCTGGAAAATGGTGGCCCACAAATCTCATACACTGAAAGGGAAGCCTCTGAAAGTAAAGCACTGGGAAGTGCCAACTTAAATCTTGCCTTTCACAGTGGAGGCAGAACTAAAGCAAAAGGCTAATTCCTGATGGGGATCCTAAGCTTTGCTTTCCCACCTCACATTTTCATTCTTTACTCTTCAGGGCTGTCCCAACCAGAAACAGGGGTAGAAAGCAATTAAATGAAATGGATTTGTTCTGGTTTCCTTTCAGCTATCTGCAAGTTAGCTCATGGTCTGAGGCTCTAAACCCAAGGCAGAAGAATAATACTTTCCTTCCACCTGGCTTAGACACCATCTTGGAGATAATCAACATTCTGCTGGAGAAGGCCTACAGCGACTAGACCTAACTTGAATGCCAGTGCTGTTTTGAGCTGGAGATCCAACTAGATGACTTCTGCAGGTCCTTTTCAACCTAAATTACCATTTGATTCTATGACCCTGGGAAAGAACAGCCCATAAAATATCCCTCGAGGTGGGGATCTGTGTAGAAGCTCTGGAATAGCTTATTTCAGCTCTACTCGAAGTGAGTCAAGTTAATGTCCTAGGTTAATAATTTCTATAGCAAAAAAAAAAAAAAANGTAGTCTGAGGCTTCTCAAAAGGGTTGGTGACACCATCTGAGGAATGGTGAGCTCTCTGTACTCAAGAAACATCTAGCAATTAGAGTCTGCTGATTTCGGGGTGGAGAAGTGAAAGTAATGACTTTGCTCTTGGAAGGGGTTTCTCTCACTTCTCCCAGAGCTGCTGCCAGGGTACATATGCCAACTGCTCGCTCAGTTGTGGTGATAACTTGCTTTTCCAGGACCCCAGATATCTACTATTTGCCATACATAGTTTGTACAGCCATAACCTCCACCTTTGCTCAGAGCTGGCCACATTAAAACTAAGTCCATCCCTAAAATCAGCTTAAGATCTCTTTCCCTTTATTGATGCTGGTTCAAGATAAAGGAAGTATGTAAATTCACTCACCAAAACACAGAGGGAAAGGATGCCTATAAGATCAGAATCTGAGTTGTCCTGCAAAGGAAGTTAAATCCAGGAAAGTAGAGAAGCACATGCTCATTCAGCTCTGTCCTAACACAAATCAATCCAAACTCTGTGAGAGTGATACAAAGCAAGACTTCTTCTCCAGGGTGGATTGTGTTGATGCCTTCCCTCTGGGCAGTCTAGGCTTGCTCTGAGACCCCTGTCTGAGAGTAACTTCTGTGATGATTACAATATTTTTTTAGGTCTCAGCCCAATACCTTTGGCTGCAGCCTAAATCCTGAGTTCCCTCACCCCGAGCTGCTAGAGTAAGGGATCAAATCTAGTTTTTCAGTTCAAATAAAAAACCTTTCAGTCCTGAGAGCAAGCAATAGCATGTCTACTGTGTCCATGAGCTCTACTCCCAATGCAGAGCCTGCATTGAGTGTGCTTGCTGTGCACTGTTCTGTCTGTTTTTGTCACATGTGGATGCAAATACACAGCATTTGCAAAATCCTGAATATACAGCTACAGCATAAAATACCATGATCTCTAAAGTGCGGTCTTTGGTCCCTCAAATCATCCTCTTGAAGGGGATGCTGACGACTGCCTCTGAAGTCTTAAAATAGGCATGGTCAAGTCACAAAAGGGTTCTGTGGTTAAGAGCTCTTCCACAGCTTATCCAAAAACCCAGACTGAAAATGTCAAGGGGAATGTAACTTATAATTATTCCAGAAGAACAGTAACAATGATGACATGAAAGCTCTAAATACTCACAGTGCCTTTCTTATTTATACATCTGCCATGGTCACCTATTTTTTCAAGATGAACACTACGCTGAAGTGCAGCTTTTAGTGGCTTAGTGAAAATGGAGATTTTGGTGAAGTCTGGGTCAAAGGTGCTCTATTAATAACTTAGAGTTTGAACCAGCACTTTCTTTTTAATCATTCTAATGACATTTTAAACTTTTTGCTGTTCTTTGCAATAGTTTGATGACACTTTCCTGAGTTTTTCTGAAAGGTTTAGGTTCAATAAAAGTACATTCAAAGGATTTTTAGCTTTAAATAGCTTTTGTAGATTCTCCCTCATTAGTCCCTCTGGATTTGTAATGGTTTGTGACATTAACTTTGCATCCCTTGGGTTTGTTTCTTCTTATGCATTTTAATATTTGCTTAGCTTGTGCAAATAACTCTGTTATTTGCCTTGAAAATTCCTCATGCTAAATGAAATTGGCCTGCTGATTCTTTATTTCACATTGAAAGCTTTTGAAGGATTTATCACCTGGGATAGCAAAAGCAACAAAGGTAACATAAAAGTAATCCCAAATCTTTCCAGAAGTTAGGAAAACTTGTTTATGTTTTGAGGGTTTTTTGATTTGTCATTGAGGTACCTTACAGTGCTTTACACGTTTAGCAGAGAGCCACAAGCAGACATACAAAGGAAATGGTTCTGTCACTGAATTTGCTGAGCTTATTAATTCAGGAAAATTAGAAACACACTAAAAAGTCTTCTTGTAAGACATGCCAGAAAATCCACTTGACAAAGTTATTTTTCATGTTTACTCATCTTTTAAGCATAAAAAGCCAGACAATTAGGTACTTCACAGACTCTCTTGAGCTTGTGAAATTTAGCATGTATGTATGATAACTTTGTTTACTCTATTTATTTTATTCAGGACACAAAAGTGCATGTTCCTCACAGGCTCCTAGTGCTCAGAAATCTATTTCAACTACGTATTTGTTTGCTGAATGTACAATTATATTCTGTAGCAGCAGCAGTAATTCAGAAGATGAATTTTGAAGTTGTATAAACAAAAAGACCAAGATTATGGGAACATAACCAGTACTTAAAAAGCACTGCCTTTTTTTGACCTTTTTGTTTTCTTTCTGTGGTCAATTTCAATTTTAGCTTAATCTGTATTCCGATCTGGCTTACCTTCCAGGCCCTGAGGCCATGACCTGATTGATCCCACCCAGGCCTTGCAGTCCCTGCGCATTACCATCAACCGAGAGACAGTCGCTCTGACACAAACGAGAAATGTAACCAGTTACAAAGGCCATGAAACCAGTGCCTTACTGTAAACACTCTTTTTCATCCTTTACACTTATTGGTGATCTTTCAGCTTGACTGCTGTGCGTCACTTTATTTTATCACCAGAATTGACTCTTGTAAATGACAGCTAGATGGAAGGAAAGAGTGTAATGTCATAAAAGATATTACTGGATAATGAAAATATAAGTTTTTACTAACTGATGACCAGCAAAATAAATATGTTTGTTTGTTTCTTTGTTTTACAATTTAATTGTTCCAAGTATTTTCTATGGTTCTGCAGATAGGGAAAGAGGGCAGCAAAACCAGATACCAGGAAGAGATTTATGTGATGCAATTATTTCTAAAATAGCTGTGGCTGAAATGGAGTAACAACAGGCTGGTTTTACTGTGAAGAAAATGAAGGCAACCCAAAAATGAAACAAGGGTCTTTGGTGTCTGCACAAAGCTTAAAGGCTTTGTTATTTTCTCCTGGGCTTTTCTTCTGCTATTCATTCTAAAATAATATTTCTTTTGTTGTGCTTTGCTTTTAACATATTTGGCTGCATTGTTTTGTCCAGCCCTCATTGAGCAGCCTTGAATGATTCAGGAGGCTGTTGTTTGGCCTCCTCTCCCACTTGACATGTGAATTTTTAAGCTTTTTGAGTCTCAATAAAGTCCAATTACCGAGTCTGTCTTTGGACTTTTAAATATGATGTCTTGAAGGACCTCTGTTTAACATCAGTCTTGAGGACTAGGAACGCCTAATCTGACTGCCAAGGTCCCAGGACTAATGCCTCTCTTCCAGACATATACCCTGAGGACACTCATTGTCCAGAAGTCCAGGCACGTGATTACTCTGATTTACAATAAACTCTCCAAGGATACAGAGTAATTGAAGCCCATGGAAGCCAAGGGTCTCAACAATTCTACTACTGTTTTTACAATTATAGCCAGAACAAAAATACAGAGGAGAAAAACTACACACCTTCCCCTTCTTTATATTCTTCACTATCAGAATTGTACGGGGCTTTGTCAAGAGGTCTTCGGAGATGTATGGGGTCACTCTGCTTAACTTTGACTTGCTCTGTCCCTATTTTGCCCTTCTCGTTATCAGCTTCTAGTCTCCCTAAAATGGCTCACGAAACCTCTTTCCTTTCACGTCAGTTTTTCAGATGAGTTTGATCAATCCCAAAAACTGATCAAAATGTATAATTGCCTAATCTCCACCGACACGTTCTTTTCCACGTTGGCTGTATAGCCTTTGCAGACCTATTGAAAAAGGTACGAATGAATCTCAGCAGTTCACCCATCTGATTCTGATTTATCCACATGAATAAAGACACTATCCTGTACTCCCCGGCGGAGCATCCTGGGAAAGCAGTTGAACCTTTGAGGACAGATAGAAAACAGATCAAGGTCAGAAAGATAAATGTCAATGTTATGCTGAAAGGTTAATTCAAATACAAAGTATCACACTTTGCATTAGAAAAATACAAAACCTCCCTTTCTCTCTATGCATTGCAGGAGTGAGCAAAAAAGTCTTCTGCAGTGGTCAAGATTGCTGCTTGTTGGTGATGATTAATGAAACATGCACTGAGGCTTATTACAATGACAAATGTTTAATATTCCATAAGAAAAGTTAACAAACATGAGAAGAAAGAGTTTGGAAGGGATCAAGAGAGAAGCATTCTAATTCAGGCTGCTATCACACTTGAATTTACTACTGATCTTGACTGAAATCCTCCAATGCAGTCGCATTGAAGCCCAAGTCTTTTAATGAATAAATTACACACTCAGTAATCATCAGTCGAGAAAACTTCATTTCTCCCTACTGAACAAACCATTGATTTTCTGGTTATGTTTTGGGGTTTTGAGTTTTGGTTTTGGTTTTTTTTGGTTTTGTTTTGTTGTTGCTTTTTGTTTGTTTGTTTGTTTTTTTTAATATCTTGGCTCCATGGAAGAAAATAAGAATTTTGCTAGTATCTCTACTGCACATAGGGCTTCTCATCACAATTTGGAAATTTAGTGGGATAAGAACTGATATTTTGGAAAACGGAGAAAGTAACATTATACAGGGCACCCAGTGGGTCTCAGATGGCTCTCAGCTTGTGAGAGAGTTCAAAAGTATTCCTTCTTCTTTGACATGTAAGCAAGAGTAGTTACACAGGGTAATTTTCCAGGCTTAGCAGTTGCTTTGAAGGAGAACAGGGATACATAGCTCCCTAAGGGAGGCAAGGATTCCTTCCTCTGAGCCACCTAGGATTGTGCATGAGGGGCTATGGACCCAAGTTGTGACCACAATATGGGTGAACTCCAGTCTATGATGAGCTCCTACAGAAGAGAAAGAGGAGAGGTGGGCAAGAGAAGGCTGTTGCTTATGTGCAGTTTTGGCATAGCCTGTCAAAATAAAGCCGTGCTTCTTTAAAAAATCACTTTGAGGGGCTCTCCACGGGATTCTGATCTTTACAGTACTCTAAATCTGAATAGAAGTTTAGTGAAAAATGTGAGATATTTGGTATGTTCATCTCAGATTTTAATAGCAAAATTTTTACGCACCACAAATATACACAGGGAGAAAAAAAAAGCCCTTTGAAATCAAGACTGGCCACTACTTTGCCTAAAAAATTATAGATCTTTGGGTGAATTTCCAAATGGACTTCTAAAGGTTCTGCTTTTTTTTTTTTTTCTCCTTAATCATTAGCGTCTGAAACAACACATTGAAAGATCTCAGAGAAAAAAGATGAATAGTAAACTTTCACCTTTTGCTTTGGTTCAGTTTTCATTATATTTAGCCATCACATAAGACTAACTGAGCTATGCCAGTCATAAAAATAATGTAAGAAATAACTGAAACGACAAGGACCCACCTGGAAAAGGTCTTGTTCCTTTAAGGAAAAATAGAGCTTAAGTGTGACTTTAGATGAGGTTAATCAGAGTTGGCACTCAGCATTTTGAAGTACTAGAAAAGAACAGTGAAATCTAACAACTGGCTTTTAACTTTGAAAACTTTTGCTTTTAGCAGTACAATCATCTCTTATGCTTTTCAATAGGAAATTTTTTGGTGTTTTACTATGACTTTGGCATAGGTTTGATTGTATGGCTTCAATTTCAGGCACAGCTAAATATAGAAGAATAGCAGAGAGCACTAATTTACTGATGTATTTGTTTTTCAGAAAACCATAGTTTGATGCAGAAAAGTAATGGAATTAACAGGCCTATAAATAATATTTTATGACAGAGGCCAATATCTGGCAACTCAGTAAATTTTGTTTTTTTACCTTCCTTATCAAGCAGAGACTCAGGAAAAGATTGCTACTCACAAGTTTTCTGGTTGCCTTTGATGCTCATACTTTTAGCTCCCTAGTCTTGTAAAACATGACCAAAAGTACAGGAGGAATTATTTTGCATCGATGTTCATAAAACAGTAACCATTGGTGTTGCACAGAATATATTCCAGGTTGTCCTGTATTTATTAAAAGGTAAAGATGCCATAATACTTCTTACCTGAAATGCCTAAAGAGGAATGTAAGAATGTGGGTAAAATATAGAAGAACCATTCACAAGTGACTGGGTGAGGACACTGAGAGGAAAGGCTGTGTCGCAAAAAAAAATGAAGTGAAAAAATAAAAGGGAACAGAGATAGTATTTCTTCAGTAGAATTTGTTTAGGATATTGTCCTGAAGAACTGCAGGTAGCATACAGCTGAATACCAGAAGAAAACACAGCAAATCTTCAAAGAACATTGCTATCAGTGTGACAGATTTTCAATACTGTAGAAACTGATGCTCTGGAAGTTGAGTTCAGGAGAGTTTCTCATTAGAAGAGCAAATAGTTCCACAGGTTTACGAATGTGTTCTAATTTTCAGTGGATTTTTTTATGCTTTTTTTTTTTTCCAATAACAATATGGTTTCAATCTATTAATCCCTAATAAGGCGTTAGAAAATGTTCTTGAGGGTAATAAGAAAATTATCTTCTTCCCTAACAAAACCCAAAACATGGTGGTATTTTGAATTTCTAAATCTTAAACAATTATTTTGCATAGAATCTATATGCTGCCCAGGTATCCTTAGAACTGTTTTCTTCAAGAGAGAGAAGCCCATCAACCTTTATAATAATCTAGTGCTGCCACCTATAGCAAAAGAGACTTTGCCTTTCAGCCTACATGAAGCACACTGCAACTTGAATTGCATTAGAAAGAAAAGAACATCCAAAACTACGACTGGGAGGTAGAAAATGGATGACTGTTCACTGAAAATTGTGAATGAAATCTATGTGCAACAAGAGCAATTATTTTTATACATTTCAATTTATCGATTCATTTCCTACTTGTGTCACAAAAGTAATAGATGGCAAACTCATACAAATTACATTCCTCAAAACAGTCCTATATATCCCAATCTGATCATGATGATAATGTCAAAAATATCTTTAAAACTGAGCTAAACCTTACTTTTTAAACTACGTATTTCAGATATTCTCTTGTAAGCTATCTGGATGCCAGTTCAGAAAACTAAGTGTTTTCCATGTTTCACATATTCTTATTTACAAAAAAGTGACTCCTGTCACGGCCAGTTCTCCAAATTGGCTGGCACCACCAAATCTACTACCAAGTAGTAGATTTAAAGTGTTTCTTTAGAAAATCCTTGCTTTTACAATCATTCTGTAGAATGACACCTGTCCTTGAAGATCCCAAGTGTCTGAGCTACAGGACAGTCCTGTCGATGATTGTTTGACCAACAAAACAAGCTAACAGGTAGCCAGTTGTCTAAAGCAATCGGCAACTAGTGAAACACACCGACATATTGAATTCTGCCCGGTTTCTGGGAACTTCAGAGATTTCAGTGATTCTTTAAAAGATAAATTTGTAGGCAAAATGCAACAGTAACATTGTGAGGTAGATGTTTTCTTGGCATAAGCCCAACTACCATCCTCACCAATGAGTCACGGTGTAGTTTCTCACCTGGTTTTGTAACTTACCTACCACATGATGCCACAATTTATTGGTTGGACATTTCCTCCAGAGATGCAGCTTCTCTTCACACAAAGAAACAGAAAAAAAAGGATGAAAGCTCACATTAATGCCCCAGCAGCTATAGCTAATGCCAGTGAGAAGATTAAGAAATATCACTTACTATTGCAGAATTGTTATAGGGAACAAAGGCTGGAATTGGAAGGAATCAGTCTCCAATGCTACAAGAATCTATAACGCTTGATAGGCAAGATGCAAATGGCTAGTCTTGAGTTACATGACATTATTTCCCATTCAACAATGCTTTTACTAGGACTTTAATTATATAATTTCTGAATTTTATAACAAATAAAAAAAATCTAGAAAATATACAGGTTGTTAATGAAGACTTGCTGATTACTATATACATATTTTGTCGGATGAACATTGCATTTATTCATACAGTTGAAATGGATCACTATATTTTATAGATAACTAATTGCGTATCAAAAATTCACAATGTTCCCTGTTCCAATGCTCATGCTTATTTTAAAAACAAGGACTCTTGCAGTCAAAGTAAAGGGAATGATGATTGTTATTAACAGTGATAATAATAGCGGTACTAGTGTGTGATGGATATTAGTTTTTCTTTATATTTACATGAAGAGAAAGACAATCAAAAGAACAGATTGCTTAGTCCAATCTTGAATCTCTACCATTTCAAGTCTTTAAAAAGAAGCTAGGCAAACATCTGTCAACGTGATCCTGTGCTGAAGAAAGAAATAGACTCAGTAAGATTCTAGGTTCAGTGTAACCTTAGTTTGCAATTTCTCAAAATTACCAGCAGCAATATTACCTTGATGCCTTTTTTTCTGCTTCTTTGACTCTGCCCTTCCTTTCTCCTTCCTGTTCTCGTTCCAGACCTGGCTTAGTCTGCACAAGTGTTTGTGTGATCATACTATGAATAAACAGAAAAAACCTTGAAACAAAAATAAATCGTAAAAAAGCCCCATTTTTTTTAAAGCAGAAGCACTTCAGACTGCTATTGTTATTGAATACTTTGTCTTTCAAAATCCCAGCCTTATTTTTCTGTGATTTTCTATTATAGTTTCATTAGAGTATAGACATTCTGAATTCCTACAATGCATTCTGAGCCACCAGGTTGTCCTAGCACAAGGTTCACATAGAGCTAGTCACTCTAAAATTAACATGGTTAGTAAGAACAAAATCCAGCCTATATCCAGCCCATATACCAGAAACTATAGCTTGCAAACCGTTTGCACAAAAAACATTTATTATGTAGTTCTTCTCACAAACTGAAAAGATAAGTAAAATGAGACAACAGGTCTTGTTCAATGAGATCTTTCAGCAGATGTCCAATTTAAAGCATATGAGCAATTCCAAAGTCAAAGCACCTGATCGTATGCATAAGGATATTTTGTTGAATCTTCTGCAGTACTGGGAATGAAGTAAGTGAAGGGTGCCATAGCAACAGTAGCTCAGCATTTTCTGAGGAAGGGGGAATTCATAGAACATTTCCACATTTAATGCAGGTCTCTATGTTCATTTTACAAATAAATTTGCGAGAGATTGACTGAGTCTTTTAATTAGCATATCCATGAGTAGTGCTCCCCAACAGTCCTGAGTCCATAGTGTGGAAACAGCAGGTCATAGTCATTCCACTGACTTCATGCATTTGTTACGAAGCAAGATAATAAAGACGGGTTTTATTCGAAGTAAGCAAGGCACATCAGCTGAGCAGTAATTGCCATATTAACAGGTTCTTGAGCTTGTCACCACTTATAAGAAGAAATACCACAGAATAGTCCTTGGAAATTTGCAAATTCTGGGAAGGCAAAATGCTCAATGTATCTGTTGACAGTGACTGAAAGAGAAACTTGCCTGTATATCGTTACTATAATTTTGTCTATATTTGTGTGGAAATACAAAGACTTTTAGCTTGTACACTTGTTCATTACAACATTCTTGTTACACTTGAAGTCAGTAAAAGATACTTTTTCTTTACTCTCTTTTGTTAAAAGCACAGAAGAAAAAGGTTTGTCTTTGATATGTATTGCTGGTGATACATTGAACCTAAATTATTCCTCTAAGAGTGGAGAGGGATGGAAAACTTCAGTCTACCCATACATAAGTGTCTCAGATGGGATGACATCTTCAATCTGTTCCTCTGCAATTACTGTTGAAGAAAACTACATGACCACCTAAAAATAAATTACTAAATTTTAAGCCTAGGCGAAACACACGAACATCAAATTTGGCATTACTTTGGTCATTGTTTAGCCTTTACAATTGTATCGTCATACTTGTGCAGAGGAATCCTTCAACCTCATAAGGACTTTTGGTAAAGTCTACACAAATCATATTTTTATTTGTGGCATTTTCTTAAATACTTTGTAAACAGTATTTTTGTAGGTATTTCATGCATATGGAGGTAGATTTGTGCTTAGATAGGCTATTGAATGGAAAAAGCTCATCTAAACTAACAAGAATGTCTTAGTAAATAAGCAATAAGGATGAAGAGGTATAGCTTAGTCCTCACTAACAATGCATCTGTGTGAAACGAGATGCTATTTATCTGTGAACATCTGAATGTACTGAAGGCATGAAAACAGCACTACCACTTTTGAATCAATTAATGGAAGAAAGCTATCATAATGCCTTTATTTTCATTGCTTTTTCCACTTCAACCAATGTGTTATTTTCAAGATCTTTCTGTTTCCTCTTACAGCAGTTACCCACACAATTACATAAGAAATACAGATGAAAAGGTGTTTATTACCTAACAATGAAATGTGAAGTTCAAATAGGAATGGCATTCTATTGGTGGGTAAAGGGAGGGGGAAAGGCAGCTACATTTAGCTGAATGCAGCTAAACCCAGACCTGCAGAGATCTGTGTGCCTGCTTACCTACTGATACGTGGGAGTACTTTGTCTGTCCATGTGAGCTGAGTAAGCATACAAGTAGCTATTCATTGCTTCAGACCCCTGAAGTGTGCCTTTGCTCAATATTTACAAGTGCTGTTTGCTCGTCAGGAGGACTGGAACCACTTAAGTCTTCCATATCTATCTCAAATGTGATGTAGAGGTAGGATATTTAGTGTTTTAATTCTGCATTAGTATCAGACAATGATTTACTCCACATTTTGTGAAACACACATTGCCATGCCATTTCTGCTGGAGCAGAATTTTCTTCTGAAGTCCCCTCCCCTAGTTCCTTGCAGCTAATTTCACTTCAGTTTTGAAAATGCACTAGCTACATCTTGTTAAAATGAAGCAGAAACTCAAAATCAGTCAAGCTTAACACTAATTTAACAAGCGTTGCCCCTCACCATGAAGCAGATGAGTGACTTGGAAAAGTGCCTTCTTGTACGTATTACCATGGGTCTTGTCTTGCAAAACCTGGGAGTTTTTATATAAAGACTGTACCAGTGGTCAGCATTAATCCTTTCATAAATTATTTTCACTGCACACCAAGATTTGGGATCTCTGTCTCTCCTAGCCTCTTTTATCCTTGCCAAGGGTTTGACAGTATTTATGTGGAGGTGCAACAATGGAATGACATCAGTTAGTCTTCATTCTAAAACTGGAGATATGAATTGTGATTAATCTGTGTCAGAGATTAAGTTTACAAACACAGGTAAATACATTAAACACACTACTAGTTACTGTGTCCCTGTGTGGACTGACTAACAATGTGTTTACATTTCTGATTAGGCCTTAAAAAAGAAAAAAANACCTGAAGTGTCATCTTGACACCATCTGTAACTTCAGGTACCCAAATGAGGCACCTAAACCTAAACCTAAAACTTAATAGTCCATAAGTCCTTATCCACTCTAAGAAGATGCACATTCAATTTTATATAAGCTGATATTCCTCCTCCATTCACTTTATAATGGATGTGCCAGTATCTTAGGCAGAGCAATTAGATGTGAAAAATTAGATGGGATGAAAAAGAGTGTATGTAAATAATTTGTTGTAAAGCACTATTAGATATTTTCTCTTCCCTCATCTTTGATACTCCCTGCTCAACTATTTATTTCAAAATGCCAGAAATGTGCTTTAATGATGGATAAGTAAACCTTAAGGCTGACAGTAGAATTATCACACAAAGAAAAAGCAACATTCGAGTTTCATGAAATTTATTCCATGTGGTTGAGTAAACATATTTGAATCTTCTCTATGCATCAAACTTGAGAGCAACATTTTTCTTCTGAAAAACAAAATATAGGAGACCGTCATGGTTTAGTGTCTTAAAAACTCTTTTCTGTAAACTTGGCTTTACATTTTCATATCAAAACAGCGTGAAAACAAAATATGAATCTCATTGCTCTTAGCAGACCTATCTTAATATCATAAAATCACCATGTAAATCATTTGTCCCAAAAGATCTGAGAAAGCAGGAGATCAGAAATACACAAAGGATTTTGCAACATGCAGCATCACCTACCTCACATGCTCATGAGAATTCCTGGTGTAACAAGATTTACTACTTCTCTTCTTATTAAGGTCTATAAATTCACCAGAAAGCAAATTTTTTAAAATTGTAGAAGAAAATACCACCATTTTTTTTCTTGCTTATAAGTAATGAGAATGTTCTTCAAAATGTTCTGTTTGCCATGCTGAGATTTTTAAGATTCAGTGTGTTTGTCATGTATGCAATACCTTTTCTTTTTTGTGTATATCCTACTTCTTTAATTAATTTCTACCTATTAGCTTGTGAATGCAGGCATCAGTTTCAAATCTGTTGCCCAGTTCAAGTGTGGATTAGCACCCATTCTATTAGTTAGGCTGATATGAGCAAATGTATGGCAATACACAAGAGCTGCATTACAAGCATTTATAAGTTGCATACATGAAGTATAGCATATATTTCAAGCATAAATTATTTTATCCTTAGGTTAATTTATCTCCACAAAAAGACAAAATAAAATTATTAAGACGTACAACTATTATCTAGATCCACCCATACTCAATCTTGCAAACAATTGTTTTTGTAGCATTTAACATAATTTGCATATAATTTAGTCAAGATGAGAACTCAGAAGTAGCTGACAAGTTAAGAACGGCCATATGCAAGTTTGAAAACTGAAACAAAAAGATACAGACTTTCCAGTCAGAGCACTGTTAAAAACAACAAAAAAAATCCAAGATAGCTGATATGTGATAGCTAACGAGCTCCATTCTAAAAGCACAAATGAAAGAAGAGAAAAATAAAAAGCTGTCAATCTTCCACTCTGCTTCACCAGTCTTCTCTGCTCAGCTCTCGCGAGGCCCCACTTGGAGTGCTGTGCCCAGCTCTGGGGTCCTCAGCACAGGAAAGATATGGACCTGTTGGAGCAGGGCCAGAGGAGAGCCACAAAAATCATCAGAGGGATGGAACATCTCTCCTATGAAGACAGGCTGAGAGACTTGGGGTTGCACAGCCTGGAGAAGAGAAGGCCCTGGGGGAGAATTTTTGCAGTTTTTCAATGCTTAAGAGGGCTTGTAAGAAAGATGGGGACAGACTTTTTTAGCGATAGGACAAGGGGTTAACGGCTCTGAACTAAAAGAGAGCCAATTCAAATTAGATATAAGGAAGAATGTTTTACAATGAGGGTCATGAAACACTGGAACAAGTTAACTAGAGAGATGGTAGATGTCCCATCCCTGGAAACATTCTGAGCCACCTGGCCTAGTTGAAGATATCCCAGCTCATTTCGGGGAGATTGGGCTAATGACCTCAAAAGATCCCTTCCAGCCCAAACTTACATACTATGATCCAGCGTCCAGCAAATGCAATGACTTTTAAATACAGCAACACATTCTTGTTTAAATCTCACTGGTACACTTGCGTGAGTTTAAATCAAACTGGAATGTTAATTCCCAAAATAATTGGCGTAAACCATGGTTCATTGTCAGGGTAAAGATATATATTCTCTAAAGCATGTATTAAAGACCTCAGGGAATACTGGATCTATTGTTTAGTACCTCAGCTTCAAAATACAACTTAAGCACTCATACAGTCATTTGTACTTAATCTCTTATTTTTACACATTTTCAGCTAGGTTAACTTATTTTCAATGCACCAGCTTCAGAAAAGAATGAGTTTTACAGCTGATGCATTGGTATCTTCTCTGTCAAGCAGATGTCGATTCCATATGCCTATCCTAACCCTCTAGTCAGACAAGGAATTAATTTTTCTTTTTTAAAGCAGCCTTAGACATGGTAGCTTAAGGGTAAAATTCTCAGAGTTATGTTATCTTCAGGTTTCTGATGTATTTTAGAACAGCTATGAAATACGTGACAATTCCCCAAAGGTGAGGGTGTACGTGAAGAATATTTACTGCATGAGAGCCCAATAGAATACTGTGAAACATCCTAAAACACAATCTCAGCTGGTGCAAACTTTTGCAACTAAAGTATTAAAAATATTTTATATATACTTTTTTTTTTCCTTGATCAAGATAAAAAACATATAATAGAAGTCACAGAACGGCGCATAAGTGAGTTGTTGGTATTGTCCTTGGATGTGTCTTCAGCAGCTTGTGCATATCTGAGATGTTACCATAAACACATCACAAAATGGCTCAAAATTCTTAGGCACTATGTTTTCCTTTTTTTTTCCTGGCATAACTGATTAGCTTACGGAAAAGAATTAAATGACATTCCCAACAGAAGAATAAGTGGAAGACGGAATTGCTGTGGGGATTCAGGTCAACCTTGCATGAAAAGAAGATGCCTAACTAACTGTAAGGCAGTAGACTGGTCAATGTAAAGGTTTGAAATACGGGGATTGGTCCAAAAAAAAACCCCACTCCATTTCAGAAATGCAACCAGAAGCACTGAGGGTTAAAATTATGGTCAGGAGTTACCCATATGAGATCTTGCAAAAGACCTGTATATTCTTTTGTCAATCAATGGATCTATGTATCAGCTATGAAATAATTCTTTCAGAATTAATAAAAGAATAATTAATCCAGTAGCAGCAAACACTACTGAAAATAGCACATACAGAGTTGTTCTAGGTCTATGCTCAGAGGTCACATTCTTAGGAAACAGGCAATTCACATGAAGTTATTTTCTTTATTACTTGGCTTAGCCCCTGAAGTTTTACTAACTAGCAAGTAGTATTTAAAGCAATTTGATCTAAAGCTGTGTTTTCCTCCTGCAGATGTTTTTAGAACATTTCAGCGAAGCTGAGGAAATCGACAGTGGCCACAGTTTTTAGCTTGAGAAAAACGAGAGCAAAAAAAAAAAAATTTGTTTAACCAGAAAGGGAATGTACTAATATACATTTCTTGAATAAAATTTCATCTCAGTGGCCATGTTTCCAGAAAGCAAACCAATTTTTTTATCAGTCAGACTTCTTAATTACCCCTGCCTCACTCTGCTATGAAGGATATTTGCCTTGTAGTACAGCACTGTTCTCACCCCATCTGTACCCCTCAGCTCCTGCAGAGTGCAATGCCTCCTCCAACTTCTGCCAGCAAGGCGAAGAAATGAGGGATGAAGGTACCCCCTACTTCCACTCAGTTTGTTAAGGTTTAACAGACTACACAAATGAAGACATCAGAAACAGTCCCAATGTATTATCTTCCTCTGGAGAAAAGGAAAGCATCCTGAAAATAATTTGCTTAAAGGGCTTTTCCCATCAAAGCGCTGAATTTTCATTGATATGACTTTCTTTGTTATGGACATCGCTAAGAAAGATGTTAAAAGTTTTAAATTTTTATTAAAATAAATTAAAAAAAAAATTAAATGACCTAGAGGTGCCATAAAATTGTATCCTGATTTTTTTTCCACTGTGGAAGGCAATTATAATTAATTTCTAATTTGCAATTGAGTGAAATGGCTACATTTTTTGCAACTAACAAGCATGGAGGAAAAATTGCAAGTGCAATTTTTTCAATATCTGACAAAATCAGGCTACAAAATATGCTTGTGTGAAGGTGGTACTGTAATGCATATATGCATGGGTTAAAATAATGCTTCATCTACATTCCTGAAAGTTCAAAATAAAATATAAGTTTATGCATGCTGGGGAATCTCACAGTTTGCACTAGACGCAGACAGAAGAGATCGTCACTTAAGAAGCAAAAAGATGTTTCAGATACCAAGAGGAGAATGGAGGAAACTGCTTAACAATGGATGAAGGCACAAAGTTGCAAAAAATATCTACAAAAATAGACTGTGTTAACTGGAAGCAGAGATTTAGATAAGGATAGCACCATGAATTCATTTACGGGCTGAGAATAAGATATTTGAGCTGCATACGGAATGAAGGAAAAAAGAGATGAAAAAGAGCATAGGAGAGTGGAATGGAATTGTAATGGCAAGCATAAAAAGAAAGAGTAGATTCTGAGATAACTGAAGAAGGAAAAGTAAAAATATATGCAGAGAGCCTAAATGTGATGAAAATAAGGCAGAGGAGATGAGGATTTTTTTTTTTTTTGCTATTATAAATTTTGACTGACACTGTCCGATAAGCACATATTTAGTGAGGAACAATTATTTTAGAAGACAAAGCTGAATTTAAAACAATACTTGTAGAGGTTTTTTATTGTCTTGTCATGGTTTAAGCACAGACGGAAATTAAGCATCATGCAGATACTCACCCAACCCTGCCCTCTCATCCCCTCCACTCCAGTGGAGTGGGGAGAAGGATCAAAGTAAAATTTGTATGTTGAGATAAGAGGAGTTTAATAATTGAAAAGAAAGCAAAATACAATAATAATGGTAAAAAACAGTAATTAGAGTAAAAAGGAAACAAACAATTGCACAATGCAATGGCCGGCCGATGCCAGGACCCCGTTCCTGAACCCAGATCAGCCATGCTTCCAGCTAATTCCTCCCAGTTTATGATGTTCTATGGAGTGGAATATCCCTTTGCCCAGCTATGCCCCCTCCCAATTTCTTTTGTGTACCTCCTCATTTGCAGAGCAAGAGAAAAGGAAAAATGTCCTTGACTTAGGATAAACAAGACTTAGCAAAAAAACCTGAAAAACATCAGTGTTATCAATACTGTTCTCATTCTGAAAACAAAACACAGCACTGTAACAGTGAGAAGAAATTAACTGAGAAGAAATTAACTCTATCCTAGCTGTAACCAGGACACTTGTTTTTGGGAAGAAAAAAGTTAAAATAACTCTGATAAAGAAGGTTGATTTTATTTTAGAAAGCCCAGAAATAACTCCTTGATGAGTGGTTATGACTATATCTACTGCCATGACAAGGACATGTGCCACAGAGCATTCTGTGAAACAACTCCAAAACAATCAACTAACCAAAACTACCACAGACTGTTTAAAATGTCCTGTGGAACTCACTGGAAATATGTTTCAGTCAAATTATGAAACCCATTTTTGTGGACTAGAACATTTGAGACACTGGGCCAAAGTCCACTGAGGATCTTGTCCCTTCTAAGATAAAATACTTTCTACTAGAAGAAACACTGAATTTTAGTGCTTTCCAGTGGGAAAGCTAACCACTGCTAGAAAAAGGAAGGGATGGAGCTGGGAATTTTCTTCATTAAACTAGGAGAGAAGAGTGACAGAAACTACTTCAAAACATTTTTCTTAATATGGAGAACAAAGACAGCAAGCAACGCAGCAGTTTAAGAAGGAAGGAAATGCTTCTTGTCCTATGAACAGTGACCAAATCCTAAACTTGCAGGAATGAAGTCGGGATGTTTCATTAAAGGTATCCCTCTCCTTACACTTCTGGTGAGAAATTCCTTTGCTAAATATCCCGTTTGGACATACTGTCCCCAAATGGTTTAACCTGGACCCCACCAGTAGATGAAAACTAACCCCATCTGTACAAACACAGGTTACGTCAAGTCTGAAGCTCTGACCTCAGAGAGCAAGACAGGAAGCATGGTGTGACAGTCATGATACCAGTATTCCCCAATTATTCAAAACATAGCTCTTTGCTGTGCTTTGTACAACCTTGTGCTCAGGTAACCTTTCCACCCAGGTGGACCTTTCTATCTAGACCATGAGAACCAGTGTCTTTGGTGTACACAGGCACAGACCTCTGCACCCTTTGCTGGTGGATGAAGCATCCAGAGCAGCACTTGTGTGTCAGACACTGCCTCCTCCTTCCCTGGTGAAGGCTGTGAGCAAGCTGAGCATCCAGATGTGCACACAGTGGAATGGGGGTGTGATTACATGGAAAATCTTTTTGAACTGTAGAAAATCCCGTGGTAATGTTACTAATATATCTTGGTATCATCTATTTACCTCCCTTCTCCCAAAGGATCTGCGGTGTCTTCGTACCATCCTGAATTCTCTGATGCTTTTCTGCCTCACCCACTCAGTCCCTAGTGACATACAATCTACGGCCCACTGCTGCTCAAATTATGTCTTCCCTGACACTGTATCCTTGTAGGTTTCAGTCACACCAGATTGCTCGTTTTCTGCTTTGCTAGGAGATGACAGGAGTCAAGGGCAAGGGAAGGAGGCAGGGCAGAAAGTGGCTTTCTAAGTGGTTGCCTTTGCTCAGGGCAGTGAGACAGTAAGGGCAGGAGAGACAGGGACCAAAGCTGCCTGATCAGGGCCTGCACGAAGGATACCACCACTGCGAAAATCTCCTTCCCCTTCCTGCACTGAGCCAGCAGCTGCTGTTCTGCACTCTTTCCACCCACTCCTCAGGAGACTTCTCCTCCATGCTTAGGCTTTCGGTAAAAACGCTTTATTCAGTGAGTGAATATGCCTTTTCTGTTTTATGATGTACTTTCAACATCCCAATACCTACAGGCCCCATCCCATTGGGTCCTCACAGCCAGATCTCTTGTCTCTCCAAGTAACACCACCTCTGCTCATTCGAAGCACACCAACCCTACTCCTTGTTACTCCTTGTTTCCTTATCCTCTCTGCATCACTTCCAGCTTACTACCAGTCAGTGCTTTTATCTGATACTTCCATATCTGTAATGTTATCCTGTAATAGGATATCAAATCTATTTTCCTTCTCATGTTGTCCAAAAAAGATTTGCACTAACTCGTAACACTGATCTCCCAGAATTATTGACTCGATTTTATAGCAAACCTGAACACTGAAAACACACTCATTGAATTATATTTTGATGACACGTGAAGTCTTTGTTCAGTTTCTAAACCACTGATGAAATATGCCTGTTAATACTAGCTAGATGTCTCTTTAACTCTTCACACTTAAAACACTCATGATGGATCATCAGTCAGTATTTTTATTTCTCAGTTCTTTTTGCTTGTGCAGTTGATGCTGATCATACTTTTGCCATTATTGTTATTATTACTATTAAGCAAGCTTCTGCTACAGGAATGAATTCTGTGATCAAAAAGTCTCTACAAGAATATCTAATGAATTCAGCCGGAGACTGAGAGTGCGTGAGCTATAGATGTGTCAAAGGAAGGCAATGGTTCTTGACTCTCCTGGTTCATTCTGTGACAGATGTTACATTCAAGGAGTAGGGGAATGCTAGAAATAAGCATTTATTTATTCATTCCACAGTCTCCTGCGGCAAAAAACTACAGTAGTGACAGTGCTCACCCACACTGAACAGCTTAGAAATGCCAATTGATGATTAAAAAGAAAGCTGATTGTTCTGTTAACATGGAAACCATTCAGAGCACAACAAAGGAAAAAATAATCTACCTTCAGGGCCTTACTGGCTACACAGTATGACATGTACCAAAGCACATTACAGCAAGTTTTATTTATTCCAATGTGCAGGTCGGGATGGCAGACATTTTTCATGCAAGCCTAGAACTCACGCTGGCTCTTTTCAACGAGTTGACTGGGGCCCAGTATATGAGATTTCTCTATAAATAACACTAGCATTTCTTGGCAAAGAGGTGAATTTCATCCTGAATGTAGATGTTACTTCTAGATGAATGACGCTCCCACCTCTCCAGTCTCTTCCTGGAATAAACACTGCCACAGGAGGGTGCCACTAATAAAATTACATCAGTGCAAGGTCAACTATAATTCTCTCACTCTCCTCAGTATCTAAAGAGCCAGCAAAGGACAGTCACACAGCTTTAGCATTCAGTAGCTTTGTATATTTTGGGATATCAAAGTTCCACTTCCACTGTGATTCTGTAAAATTCGTGATCTTTTTGGGGAGATGGTGGCAGGAAGTGGGAGGTGGAGGAGGGTGCATTTGAAAGAAAGCCTTACCACTATGTTCATTCCTTTTTTTTCCTAACTTTTTTTTAAAGAGATGAACAAATGTTTGGCAGAGAGAAAGATCGTAAAATCTTACAACTCAGCACTTGCAGGAACCTTCCATTTGCTAGCCCATCTTGCCTCCAGCCTCAGTTAAAGCTCTGGAAACTGCTGATGATAGTATAGCACATGAGCTGTGAGTGCCCATGTGGCCTCCACTTTAGCTCTGAGCCATGGACAGACAGTGTTATCCAATCTGCTGCTTCCAACAGTTGTGGGAAATCTGTCATTATTGATCTGTTTAGACCATTATACTACCTATAAGCTATGCTAATAATTGATAATGATAACTGACTGCAATCTTCTCCCTTACTCTTCCTTTCCATTTATTCTCTGATTTCCTTCACCAGCCATGAATGTGGAGTGGTACCCTTTTGTGTGTATTCTCGAAGGGTAATCTGGTAGGGAAATGTGAATCTGTTCCCGAAGTAACAGCTTACTGGTTGTATGTAAAAAAATGTAAACCCTTTTTTCTCCTGGGCTTTTCAAAATTAGGTATTTGATGCCTCTCTATAGTAAAGTACCATCTTTAAATATGTCATTATTAGTGTGATTTTTTCATGGTTTAGGAATGGTACTCCCCAGTGTAGTGTTCCCACTGAAACCCCAAACCACACGCTGCTCACTCTTAGCCTGCCTTTTCCCCTCCCAATCTCCACTGCAGCAGATTGGAGAGGAGAACCTGAGGCACAGTATGCAAAGACCAAAGACTGAGATAAGAACAATTTACTGGAAACAACAACGAGATATGAAAATAGACAGTGACAGCAACAATATTAATAACAAAAGTCTAGAAAACAGAGAGTGAGGAGCTCAGCCCTACTGCAGCCACTCACCCTGACTGCTTCCTCCAGCTCAGGACAAGTGTCACCCCACCACTCCATCTGCCACACTTGCTCAACCCAAAGGAACCCCTTCTCCCCAGAACAGAGTTCCTTTACCTGACCCTCAGCAATGACATGAAGTGGTATGGAGTAACTTCTGTGTTCTAGTATCCACGTCCCCTCTTGGCTACTGCAAAAATTAACCCTGTCTTTGCTGGAACCAGGATACATCTCTCACAGAAAATCACTGCTTTTAAATCCAGGCAACATCCCTTATATTGATGTATAGTATATTTGCTTATTTCTTTCATTATTTTTCAAGGGCATGTACAATAGCTATGTCTCCTGTTAGCTATGTATTCTTCAATGAAATTCTGTTATTTGGTTCATTGCTTTATGTATTCATTAGTCCACCATTTGCTCTGTAGCTTTACATATTCATTAAAGGTCTGTGAAACACGCTATCAAAATGTCAAGCACCTTGCAGCTCTGATTCACGTCTGCTCAGTATTCAGGTATTAGTTCCAGCAAACCTTCCGTGAACTTTTAATTGCAGCTGGTACAAACTTTGTGCTCTCCTTGCCTGTCTGTAAATATCTTTTGATACTGTTCTGTGATGCATTTGAAGGCTGAATCTTGTCTTTCTATAGAAAATCAACACTCTTCTTTCCATTTCCCTGACTGGATGAAAGTGCTGTCAGTGCCTCAGAGGATCAATTAGAAACTATTTCACTTGTGTGACTATAGAAAGACAATCTGAGCTCTCTCTCCAATGGGCAAAAGAATATCAAAAGACTAATTTATGTCAGTCCTTCTTTCTGAATTAACCAGAGCTATGAATTAGCGGAGTTCTATTTTCAGTCTCTCAGTAAGCCCACATGCAGACAGCTCAGTGTGACAGCATGGCCACAAAAGGTCCATCCCTTAGATCACCACTCCTAACAACGCCCCACAACTGGTTTGCAGCAGTGGCTCTAAACCACATCTGACCTCAGTACACAAGCAACAGAACATCACTCACTAGGTGTGACTATGTGACGTGCCGGCATTGGTGTACGAGTGCAAAATTCCATGTGTGTTGTCCCTTAGCATGGCTTTTCTTTATCCTTTCAACCTCGGTGCATCCAATCATCTACATCCAAGAGGACAGTAAGGTCCTGCACACCAAATGTTAGCTTTTCTGACTGAAGCACAATGATTTTTGAACAAAACTATGTCTTCAGGAATGAACAAGACATCTGTGGGAATGTCTATTAACTGGAAATTAGGAAACCACAGAGACTCACAAGGCACACATGGAACTTGTGATAGAGTATAAACATCCCTGAGTTATGCAGCCACCCAGAAAGTATAAATGAAGAGTTTAATTATCCTCTGCTGTGAGCAAGCAGATTATTAGAAATAGCTGTTCAAAGACTCTATCCCAGGTAAAAAAGGCAACCACTGGTTCCTTAGAAGAGATTTCTGTGGTACACATTAGGGAAAGTTTTGGAAACAGAGACCATCAGTCAAGGAAAGTAGAAAACAAACCAAGGAAAGCAAAGCTTCTTCAGCTTTAACACAGGGTTTTCACAATAAAATCAGTAGCAGAAAGTGCAGTAGAGGACATGAGGGACTTTTAGAAAAGATTTGGTCTCCTTGCAGAGAAGAACCTCAGAGCTATATAACTTCTTGTCATGTATATTCGTACTATAAATTCCTGAGCTACAATGAATTAGCAGAGATTATGGCAGGCAGGATGCCTACTCTGTCAGAAGTGGCTTGTGTGGGTATTAGCTGTGTCTGGTGGTCAAGCCTCCTGCACCATAACAAGCTCTCCTGCTATGGAGTTACTGTCTTTCAGCACAGCAGCACTCCTTTTACCCTCCACCTCCATGATTTCTAGAATAGTTTAAAATACTGATCACCTGAAGCATTTGTATGTTGGTCAAAAGGAAATTAGAACCGTGGGAACGGAAGATGCACAAGGAGCTCCTCTAATGGAGGAGCAGTAATGAAATTACATACGACTCTCCAAGCTGGAACAGAAATAGAGCACCTTAAGTCCTTAAAATCAGGAGGAGAGGAGAGAAAACAGACCATAAAATGTGTTTATGAAGCTATTGTCCAGTTCTGCTTTGAGTGGCTATGAAGAGTGATATCTAATAAATAAATTACTGTAAAATAACATATAGAACTGCTCCTGTACCAAAAAATAGTTTTTGAAAAGGTAAGTCATTTCCCACTTCATAACAATACTGAGTCAGCCTCTTGTAATTTCTCAAATGCAGTGGGAATACAGAAACTGAAAGTCTAATTACATAGCTTTTCTTCCTATGAATCTACCTTTCTTTCTGTTAGTATGCAAGCAGAAATTTAAACGTAAGTCTAAGGATCATCAGACCTAGTAGTCAAGACTGCTATTTTGAAAAGGTCATCTTCTTACATGCAAAGCATTTGGAGTGAAATCCAAGCCTTGGCAAGTCTCCTATTGATCTCATTTATTTCAGATGCATATTCTGATCAGGAAAAACACATTTCAGTGAGGAAGGAACTGAACTGGAAATGTAACTTTATGAATAAAAGTCTTACATATTCTTGCTACAATATTTTGCTTTTGTATTTCAGGTTTTAGACTGAAAACTATTTTTTTCAATTCTCCGAAAAGTTGTATTTAGTTCACCTATGCCATTTTACGGCACTTTCTTCAAAGCTGGCATCTCTATTGGAAAAATATCTTCCTGCAGACATTTTCAATTTTAACCTGATTAACTCAGTTCTTTTGATTTATTTTTTGATTGCCTTCAGGTACCTGACCCATTCCAATTAATTACTACAGATGATAATAATAATCATCTTCTTAGCTAGAAGCCACAGCTACCATGGTACCCTCATTTAGTATGCTACAAGGAAGTCATGCAGAGATTAAAAGCTTCAGAGAAGTTTTAAACATACACAAATTGTTGGAAATATGAGATTAACTCCCAGATCTACAAAATCTATTTTATAGCTGAATTTTACAGTGTCTGAGGACCAGGATCTCCTAGAGAGCAGACCAGAATTTGGACAAGAGATGTGCTACTGCGCTTCATACTTATCAGCAAAAAAGCATAGAACAAAAAACCCCTACAGCTAAAAGTAGAAAGTCAGACAAATTAGAGTACTTTTGAACAACCGTGTATCACCTAAGTGTACTGAAAAGTCCCTGTGTTATTTCTTCTATTACTAGAAAAAATTAAAAGGCTAAGAACTCATTTGCATGTGATATTTCTACAAAACATATTTTTTAATTCCAAAGTAAATTTGTGAGACACTAAGGTTTAATTCTTTACCTATTTCCATTTAATTTGGGGAATGATTTGGAAAAGGAGATAGGTATATCCTCTCCATCAGACAGGGTGAAAACTATAAGGCCTATGTCAGGCAGCATGTTGCCCTCTCAGACGGCGAACATCACTCTATTTCAGGATCAGCTAAAAAAAGAATTGGATGATGGAAAAATCTGGAAATGTCATAGCCTTTTTGTTGTTGTTGTTACCTTTGGAATGAGTCAGTTCTGAAGGTTTTTCATTTACAACTGAAAATGTGAGTGAAAGGATGAAAAAAGTTTTTTAAATTGTCAAACACTTTGGATACTAAGAGAAATCATTTTAGTTTGGCTATACAACATTTAAAAAACCATTTTCACCAGCTAGAAGTATCAACTCTTCTCAAAGCCTTTTGTGCAGCGGAAAAAAATATGGGTTAGAAAGTATGGGTAATGCTCCTGAATTGGGAGTCTGAGTTGGAATTTGAGTCTGTCGAAGAGGTGTCTCAGTGCTGCTGGAGAATTGCTGCCTGTGCACTGCAAGTACATGCTTGTTTAAAAATACAGGGGATCGTAAAGGAGATGTTTTTCAAAGTTCTTAGGCTGTTCAGTTCCTCCGTCTGTTCTAAGCTGAAAGTGTCTCCTCTTGTTTGGTTTATGGGAAGTATAAGTCTAGGTGTTAAGCAAACCACCAGTTCTGCTTTAACTTAATTGCCTTTCTCTAATCATGATACATGTCAAGATGACAACAAGCATTCTCCAAAATAGCAAGGACCAAACCCATTTTCCTTTGAGGAAAACTGTTTGACATTTGTGACATTTAAACCCCATTCTTAAAGGTAGTCAGGGAACGTGGTGAGGCATGATTGCTCTCAGTCAAGCAACATAGGATATCACAATCTGTAAAGGATGGGGCAGGGATGCTCTATAGCTCACACAATGTGTCCTAAATTGCTGACAGTCGCATTTTGTGCTGGTGAAAAATTATTAATTCTTCAGTTTTTCTTTCTTTTTAATCATTAATAGCACAGAACACAGTCATCTAAGAGTGTTCCTCTATTGCATGGACTATGGATGATGCTACTTTCCACTTTTCACAGACCTTCTGGAGAAACCTGCAATGAAATAAATCAAAATTTAGATGCTGTATCTGTAGGCTTGAGGCTGCAGTTGCTACAGTCTTACTTCACCCCAACAGTGCAATATAAAAAATTATTTGATTTTTAGCACTTTTCTGAAAAAATTAATCTTCTAACTACAATAGGAGTATGTGGCAGATGTTTTAGAGCAGTGAATTCCAACTTGCGTGCAGAGACAGGAAGGAGGCAGCTCTGTGACTGAGGGCTGGAAGAGATTACACTGGTGATGCAGTTTCGAAAATGGTACATGGAAATTTTCAATGCTGTTGACCAAGAGCATGTGCTATGACTCCTGGGCCACCTTAGATAAATACCTCTTTTTTTTTGACAGGCTGAAAAGCTCAATCAATCGCCATGAACTCTAAGAGGAAACATCAGAGACTCATGTAAATGCTTTTACTATTTACAATCATAGATTTAATTACATTACATTTAATTACAGTGAAGTATGTTGATGCCTGTCTTCTCTTCATCTGTCTCCTGTCAGTCTTAAAACCATTTCATTGACATGCCTGGAAAATAAACTTGTTTTCAGAAAACTCTTCATATCAAAGCTGAATTAATTTGATTCTAAAGAAAAAGGAATGTCATTAAAATAGTCAATTGTACTTTTAGGTTTTATAGCATACATAATATTTATCAAATTAAAAATTGTCAATAGTAATTATCTTGTTTAGTTAATAAAAACAGCATGCTGGCTTTTCTTGTGTTAACATTAATTCTTCAATCTCAGGACTATCAAACCATCAAATCTGTATATGTGATACACCTCTTCTATAGGATTTATCTTTTTATGGCAGCTTTATAGGATTTCCCTTTAAAAACCCCTATGAATCTTATTGAAGAAGAAGAGCTATTGAGATGGGTGCTTTTACAGCCATTTCATTGCTCACTTTCCATTTTTAGCATACACATGCTTTATTTGGTATTTTCCAAGAATTTGAAAGCATCTCATCAAAGCAAAAATAGTTATTTTTCTATAATTACATATGTATAGTCCAGTTGACTGTCCTTGCTGTTGTTTGTCAAGCTGCACTGGGTTAAGTTCCATTGGTAGTTAATAAATCTTTGAATTCTTTAATGTAGAGAGGTGCAGAAAGAAAAATCTATGGCACAATATCACACGAATTATCTCTTAAGACACTTCAGATCTCTCTGAAGGCATAGTGGAACTAATGAGCTGCTAATACTCTTTGTTTCTACAGTATGTGTTTAAAGCCCTATATATGTCACAGATCAATACTTTAGAATAACAAGAAAAAGGAGGAAAGTATTTCAATGATGAGACCAAAAATCAACTGTTTTCTGTCAGACTTGATCTATATCAGCAAGGCCAACTGAGATGCTCCAAAATGTTGGCAGAGTATCTTTGAACAGAAACCAAAATCAAAATAAAACATTAAAGTAACTAGAATTTGAAATGGAAAGATGACAAAGTCATTACTGTTTGCCATATTAAAGTAAAGACCTTTATTTTTAGCTTCCTTTAGTTTGAGCTTTCATTCATAGATACACTTAGTGGTTGCTCTGATGTCATTTAGCTATTTTAGTCAATAAATAAAACTGGTTATATCTCCATTGTATCAAAAGGAGGAAAAACAAAAACCAAAACAACCCTAAATTACTTTTAGAATTTAGTTTGGATTTGTAGTGATAGAGGAGGAAATCAGATTCAGTTTGTAGATTATGGCACCTAATGAAGGGATCCCTGAGTAGAATTTCAGACCTACATTGAGCAAGGTGTGTAGACTATCATTACACTGGGGAAATCTACATTATACTGAGATCTTAGATGAGAGTGTGAGCATAAAATTTAGGTGTCGTAATATTTAAGCTATATTTCAGCTATGTTGTTTTACATAGGTTATTCTTGAAGCTGAATGGTGATTGTTTGAGACAGTCATGCAAAAAGTCTCTGGTTCCTTTAAGAAAGGATAAACAAAAAAGATGCATGAGGTTCTTGTGATGATCTCTCTGAGCCTGAATTTAGTAATTTTTGGCTGTCATGAGATTTGCTTACTTCGGTTTTTTTCTGTGACCAAGAGAAGACAAAAATAATTGACAAAGGCCTTGAGTATTGACTGGCTCTCAGGCTATACATGAGGCATTCAGACTACAGCTATCAAAAGACTATAGACATTAGTAATCATCTAGATTAACGAGCTGAATGCATCGGGAACCATCACCTACAGTGTTAAACTCTCGTCGTCTAACCAGAACAGCCTTGCAGCTGCCTAATGAGAGTAGTACTCAACCCATATTAACCCCTGAACAGGGCTCAGGAGGTGTTTGGAGCAGGGATAGCTGACTTGGCCAAATCACCATGGCACCTATTCTAACAATTTAGACTTCTACACTGACTGCTTCAGGGCCTGGAAAGATAGCTTGTATTCTTCAGTTCATTACAAGAGATACAGCTTATATGTTTCTCTAGCAAAGTATTTATAGAAATGTATAAAATCCTGAGTGTTCCTATGCTGTGGTTGAAGATGTATTTGGATGTAATAAGACAAGCACACCAATAGATACTTCAGATATCTCTTTGAAGAAAATGAGCAAGATTGCTACCCTATCTATATGTGCAAGATTAAATATTGTAGGAGAATGCTGCAGATGAGGATCAAAACTATAGAGATAACAGAGTTTTGAAGGAAAGATCTTGGAAAATATCCAATTTTCAGTTACTTCAGCAAAGTCAGGATAGCACTGCTAAGATCCACTTCTCTCCATAGCCCTAAACTGATGAGAAACAGAAGATGCCTATGTGCATAACTTTGAACTGAATCTTCCTTTAAAAACATCCAATTATTTCAGGAATTTAATCTATAAATTTTTTCACATTGATTACTTTTTTTATCCCCATATGCCTCCTCATTTGATTGGTTTGGATCATCTTTTTAAAAGTTTTCTAATACTTTATTTTTCAAGTTGTACTTAGTTGGAAGGATAACATACTTAGCAACGTCTATTTCTGTTCTGCTGAAGTAATTAAAACTTGCTGCACTTTCAGTTTGTGTGTTTAGTAGATATCTGTCAACATTCCCTACCTGGATTTTCCTTTTCTCTCCTGTGTATTTTAAGTGTATATTTGCACTTCGGTAGGAATTTGAGCAAGGGCTGCATGTTAAGCAGAATGTCTGTCACAAAATCAGGGTAACAGAATGGTTGAAGATGGAAGGGGTCTCTGGAGGTCATCCTGTCCACAACCCCTTCTTAAGAAGGTCACCTAAAGCCATTTGCCCAGACTTTATGCCACTGTTCATCAACTCCGGGGCCAGCCATTCAGGCAGTTTTCAATCTGCCTCACTCTGTGTTCATCCATCCATGACTTCACTTCGGTGAAGGCACGCTGACTACTTTTGATGACCTTCTCATCCTTAATGTTCCTGGAAATAGTTTCTGGAATTACCTTACCAGGGATCAAGCCCGACCAGCCTGTAGTTCCTCAGCTCCTATCTCTTGCCCTTCTGGAAGACGTTGGGGACATTTGCTTTCGTCCAGTCTTCAGGCACTTCTCTCAGCCACCATGATCAATGCCAAGTTTCTTAAGTATTCGTTGGCCTGATCCTCTTCCACTAAGGGTCCAGCTCTAACTTTTCTTCCTGGGATTCCTGAAGGCCAGTCTTGCTAGCAAAGAGTGAGACAAAGAAGGTATTTGGTATTCCCATCTTTTCCATCTCCTGAGTACTGTGTAACCGGGTCCTCAACTCAGTGAACAATTAACCCACATTTCATAGTCTTCCTTTGGTCTCCTGTGTTTTTTGGGTTTCTTAATTCCGAATGGTGAAGGCTCCATCTATAAGGCCCTTTTGCACTGTCATAAATTTCATCTTAGGAAAGGCTTAACATGCAGGAATGTAGCTTGGCGTACTAACGTGCCCTGAAGTCCCGTTTCTTGCTTTGTGACTGCAAGTTCCAGATCCTGCTGCACCAGGGTCATGTTGTGCACAAGGACAGGTTGTGCTGTTGGAAATGGTTACACGTCCTGCTGTTTGAGGGCCAGGGCAAACCAACAGACCTGTGCACGACAAATGGTCTCACCTCAACATACGCAGGTCCTGACCTGACCCGACCCTCTTGGCAATGCTCTCTGTGAGACTTAGAACCATCACGGATAGTGGCAGGCTCAGTGGAGGACCAGACCAACAGGCTTTATGGACAGCAGGTCCTGCACATGTCTGTCTTCTCCACCCTAGTTTAGGGATGATTCTTGGCTGAGGCCAGACAGGACATACAGTTGGGAGGGATTGCCCACAATCTATAGCTTGTCCTGGATAACTTCTGTACTATAAACACAGTGATTGATGAGCAGCACATGCTTGAAAAGAATAGCAGGAGTGAAGCTGAAAACAGAATGCTTCAAAGCATTTTCCTTCGGTGAGCCTGGTGTGCCCTGAGGCTGGTGATGTCAATAGACAGGTTTCTACAACCTGGTTTCAACCAAAATTTATTTTATTCTTGTTCATTACAAAAAAAAAAAAAA
>VZTF01007683.1:505959-670055 GCA_013397755.1 Cnemophilus loriae
AAAAAAAAAGTAAAAAAAAATTTTAAAAATCACAGCTGTGGTAGTCATGGTCAATGCCGTGTGTTGTTTTTTTGTGTTTCAATGCGCTTGGTCTGATAATTAGAGAAATCACAGTCTTTGTTAAAACTCTACTAACTAATCAGTGTATTCACTGTGACATTGGTTACTAATAACTCAGGCAAAATAGGTAATTCTGGCAACACTGAGTTGTTTGGAATGATAGTTTGTATCAGCAAAAAATATCCCTGATACACATGTTGGTAATGCATATGCCATCACTTGCAAAAATCATTTGCTAGAGCAGGTGTTATTTGTCATATAACATATAACACAGACTTCTTTTTAAGGTAATGAAAAAGTAAATTAAACTCCTTGGAGTGGAATGGAATTCAGGCTTTAAATTAGCAGGAAAATAATTCATAATAGCTTTGTTAACTCAAACAGTGGCTTCATATCAGAAAATAGAACGCTTAAAAGGGAAAAAGATTTACATATTACCTGACTAATTCTTTATTTTTGCCTTTATAAAGAAAAATAATTAAAAAATCTAACCTTCTGTTCCAACTGTTCCAAGTAACAGCATTTATTAGGTGAAGACTGCTTGATTCATTAAGACACTTTCAGTGATTATTACTTATATTTCTTTTAAAATAAGTTAATTAATGATGTGACCTAAAATTTCAAAATTTTAATTTTCTGACACTTTTATTGAAGAGCAAGTTACATATAAAAAATGAATGCCACACTCTTAAAATTTTTTCCCAAAAAGTACCTTCCAAGGAAAGCAGGAACACTGACCAGGGATTTTCTTTAGTCATATTGATTGGATCTTGTCATTTGGCTCCAGAATTTGATTTCAGAAGAAAAAATATTACGTGGTTCAACTACCATCTCCAGGGAAAAATATTGATTTTTCATGAAATTGCAAGGTTTTAGTGCTGAAAATTGACAAAAACAATAATATTTAGCTTGCTTTTAGGAGTGTTGTGTACTGAGACATTCGTTAGAGTGCAATGATGTACTTCAGGAGTTTTATATCAAGAAATAATTCAATATTCTAACTCTCTCCTGTTCTTAGTTCCTTAAAATTGTAGAATCTATATCTGTCCTCCTTGTAAAGAACTAGTGAAAAAATATTGCAAAAAGAGCTGGAAGGATCACAAAAAGCTGTTAAATTATAAGTTTCTTTAGACTGAACTTCAAGTTAATTCTATTTGTGAGTTCAAAGAGTTTTATGAATGGATTTTAAAAAGTAAATATATCCATATTAAAATTAACTGCTGAATTGCAGGTCATGCTAACTGAATTGTGTGAAAACTATGAAATTTATTTTCCTTGAAAGCAATGTATATAATCTGACAATAAAAATGTCTAAAATTTACAATTGTCCCTACATTATGAATAGTTTTTCCTTATTGCTGTGATGATGTCCTCAGATTTTCTGCCATAACACTCAAAATTTACATTTCATGGTCATATCCTGTTCTGGTGCAATATTATCACAGTGGAGAAAGGACAAATAAAACTGACTTTGGAAAAAAGTACCCTGTGACACAACCAGATAGAAATTCCACTAATGTGAAGTTTGAGCAACTCTTCAAAATGTGACTGCACTTTTAAAAGAATATTAATTGTTTAAATATTGCACACAAGGTAAAGATTTCATTAAGATTTCAAAAAAAAACCAAAACCAAAAACCAACAAATGAATCCAACATTGAATATTGGCCATTAGGATCTCAGCATTACCTGACATCTCTGGGGTAGTACCCTAGAATTATTTCCAGAAAATCCATGAAGTCCTTATTTTCCATGTTAATTATCTCTTACCAGTTTTATGAATAAAGGACAAAATATGTGCTAAGTTTTATCCAGAGCTGCATAGAAATTTACACAATAAGGAAACTTTTATGGAGTTTTGTTTGCTTATTTGATGACAAACTTGCTATATGTAGATTTTGTATTTACTCCACAAAAAATACGGGTCTGCAAACGATGCTGTACAAGTACAGAGTAAATATTCTTAGCCTTGCAACAAATATTTTGATTTTTATTTAAAATGCACATTCCAATCATGGCCTGCTGCCATTACATATTAAGAACAAAATTTTTGTGGCATAGCATCCACTAACCTTTCTCTAAAATATAATATGCTCGTTATCACGTTCTCCACAAAAAACCTCTCAAAATAGAAATTTCGAGCCGTCTTTCAACCTCGAGCAAGCACGTATGAACACCTGCTCTTCCACACTGGAGAAGTCTCGGAGGCAAGAAAAGAGGCTCTCGTGTGAATCCAAGGATTACTCAGCAATGCCTGCTAGTGTCTCGAGCAAACACATTAGTCTCTTGCTTAAAACAGATGCAGGTCACGTTCTCTGGGCCGACATGTGCAGACAAGACTGTAGAATTGCCATCTGTGCTTAATCTGTCACTGAAGAGCAAACAAGGCTGTTCCAGCCTTTCAAAGGAAATGCTGACTGGTAGGAACATGTGCAGCATTACAAAGCCCTCCAGTCACAGGACTCTGTTCACTTATGCCTTCTGTTTGATTGCTTTCTTAATTAATTATTTGGCCAAGATAGCTATCTTAATCAGTATAGGCATTTATTTAAAAGATTAATTGCTAAAAAAGAAGGAAAAAATATTCCCCTTGAAGATTTTTTTCAGTACACTACAGCAGTTATGTAATTTCTGGACATGTCTGTTCTAATTAGCCATCTTCTTCTTAAAGAGGTCCTGGATTTTCAAAACATGATTGTCTGAAATTACGTGCTTAGGGATGTAAAAATGTACAAGAAGTACTTTCAAGCTACTTTAATATATTATCTAAGGGTTTTTTTTAGAGATAATTCACACCAAAGCATGTTTCCAGAAGAAATGTTCTGCCAAAACCGTTCGTTTGCCAGTGGGTTTTTTAGTCCTCTTTTCTACAGCAGAGACACTTCTGTGGATTAAAAGCAGACTTTACCTTGCCAAAATCTTTCTTCTCTCTGAAACTCTCCTACGTATATACTAATTCATGCAGCTCCCTCTATCTTATTGCCATCACCAAAGAAAGGATGTAATTTCACAAACCATGTATTATGACTCAGCTACTGCAGCAACTAGAAAAATATATCAAATTACTTTCTCTCTAGGGGCAAGACATCGCTTTGATAATCAGGCAAGACGGCAGAAGAAGCTGGTGGAAAGATCAAGACAAATCTGCCTGCATTTTAAATAATATGGATGACATGTATATCTGTATAAAGTGACAGAGTTCCACTGATATAAATGGCACTCATTAATATAGCCTGAAAATTAAGCTTGATGTGTTTTGGATTTTTGTAATTTATCTAGCAAACTACTCAGCTGCCTGCTATCATGGGCTAGGGGCTGAGGGCAGGGAGACAAGATAAAATGCAGCCAGGCAGTTTAGTTCCTCAGGAAGTTAGTGGGGTCTTCCTTCCCATGAAGTCACAGGAATAGTAGAATAATTTTGTTGCACCTTCCGTTATGCCACAAATGTACAGCAAACTGGACAATTTGCTAGCCTTTAAAAAGTCTTCATAAATTTGGTTACCTATGAAAGAAGCAATATTATGAAGATAAAGACTTCTGAGAGCAGTTTATTGTTTTTACTCTGCCAGTGCATGAAATCCTCATGAATCTTCTATGATCTCAGACATTTTCTGGCCAAGTACCCCATTTTTCTGAAAGTTACTGTTACGTTTCAATTTGCCTCTGTCTCCTCAGATAATCTACTATAAGTAGGTTTTCTTCTACATTTAAGAGCAAAGTATCTCTAACCTTTATTTTACTGAGCCTAAAAAGGAGAAAATTCAGCCCTAGAATGGTAAAACTGTTTTTTTGTGTCAAACTGCCAAATTCAATGGTATATTGCACAAGCTATAGGCGCTTTTCTAAACAAATCTGTCTCTTTTCTTCAAGCTGTAGGCATAAAATAATCACTGTACTTAATGAATTCAGGATGGTTCCATGCTTTCAAGCTCTATTCCTTAGAGATAATGACATTTTAAAAAATCAGTGTGTGGATGTTTTTTTAAGTCTCCAAAACATTTCTAAAGTAGCTTTTACGAACCCTTTATGGCATATCCAGATAACATGGCAGTGGAATATAATGGTCAATTTTTGCAATATTTTGGGGTGTATGATGCAACGTGATCCTGGTCTTATCATTTATAGATAATTCAATTTCCTCAAACTCATGCTAATAGAAACAAAAAATTATTTGGAAACAAAACCATAACATGTTCCGTTTTGCTTTTAGCAGAATCTCCCCTCTGTCACCATTGTTATTTTCTAAACAGTGACAATTTTTCATTGTTAATCTGAACTACGCTTTAATTTTGACAAAACGTGTTTTCAAGCAGGCAAACGCTCTGTTGGGCACTCTGACTAGCTTTGCATACTAGAGCTGAGCAGATGGAAAGCTTGTACTACTCCCACCAGCAGTGAGATTCAAGGGGTTGATGCTTTTCACTTCCCAGGAATTTTTACTGGCTTCGATTTTTTCTCCTCCCACTCTCAACCCCCAATCCTCTTTGGGGCTGAAAGCAGCCTTTTCTCCTCTTTCTCAGTTCTTGCTTCTCAGTAACAGTTAAAAATACTCCCCACCTGAAACAAGAGCTAGGATGACCCCTGGATACACAGACATTTTTTATTTCTTTGGCAGTGTGCATCCAGAGCTTTCTAAACAGTTTATGAACGGATTAAACATGCTGGCATCTCTAGCACCCTCAAATAAAAGACTACTGTTTTGCCTGTAGAAAAATTAAAGTTTAAAATTGTTTGGCAACTCACTTATCACCATTCAGAGTGCCAGGACTGGAGTGGAGATTGAAATTCAGGGTTTACGTGGCTGAAGGCAGATTATTCATGCTTTCTTGAACGATTTTGTTTCTTAACCATTAAGGCTATTAAACTATTTAGGACCTGTCCTAAAATGACTGTCCCTTCCCTGCCCAAACAATGTAATGCCTTACTGCCCAGGTGCCATTTGTCAGGGAAATTGAAAGGATTTTTTGAGTTTAATCTGTTCTTTTCAGGCTGCAGTGGCTCGATGCTAAAAGCTCTGCTGAACAGAGACGGGTTTCAGGGCCAGGAATGAAAGCTCGGATCTGACAAAAAAGCTACAACCACAAATAAAACCTTTTTGCTGCAAAGCGCCTGCCACTTTCGCGGTGACAAATACGTGTTAAACTGACAGCGACGGAACGCCGCTGCTGCCCTGTCCGGCAGCTCGCTGAGTGCAGCCCCGCGGCTGGCGGCGAGGCGGAGGCAGCGAGAGGAGCGCTGCTCCGGAGCTGGCAGGAGGAGCCCATCGNCCCGCGTTCCCGGGCGCGCAGCGCCGCCGGCCGGGAGCAGCCCCGCCTGGACAGCCTCTGCATAGCAATCGGGCGCAACGCGTTCTGAAATGCGACAGCAAAACGTAGGGCCTGGAAATTGCTCATATACAGAAGGAATAAAAGAAAAAACCACCGAAAACTAACAGCACAGCACCGCAACAACGTCCCCCCGACCAAAGCCCCCCACATTTAATTTGGTTAATGCACCCTCTCTTGTGTCGTTATGCTGGCTCTGTAATTACTCAAGGATTTCCATCCAAATGTTTCCCATTCAAAAGGATTTTAAAAGATAATAGTAGGTAATTTGAGCCACAGTTCTGAAGAAATGGTACAGTACTGGGATCTCGAATTTGTCACAGCTGAGTATCATAACCTGTCCAGTCCTCTGACTGAAAACGTCATAACTCATGGCTCCATACAGCTTGTTCCTACCTAAATTACAAACATTTTCCGTGGGCATCTGAAGTAGTAGATAGGTAAATACTTTATCCTGCTAATATTTCCATAATGAATGTGTTAGTCTGCCAAAATGCTACAGTAATTTGAACTCCATAATGCCTCAAGAAACTACCTTTTACTCTTGAGGCTAAAGCCAGCCATGCTGTGGATGAGGCATGGACTTCTGCTCAGTGTGACCTAAAGAAGCTATCTTATACTTTCAGGGCTGAAGATCATTTTTGTTTTCATTTGTGTCTGGACCACGTTCTTAAAGCCCTGGAGGAGACAACTGATATTTCAGATGTCTAAAGAGGTGGGATGATTCCCCTTTCAGGTTTAGGTATGGAGAGTTTGGCACAGACCAAAGTTTTTTATTCCATCCAGTATCCTATTGTGTTCTCAGAATATGTTTTTATTCAGGTGTAATTTCATGTGGGAACAATTATTTCACATATGTGCAGTTTTTATTGATAGTTCACTAGTTTGTAATTTTAAGCATTACCCATTATCAATTGTAATTGTCACTATAGTACCCAGTCATCAGGTGTTTGTAACTGAGCATGGACTGAAATTTTCCATGTTAGATATATTCTTCAGTTTTAACTTTTGGAAACTTATAATCAAATTTATTGTAGCTGTTTCTGAGGATAAGACTATGATAAGGTGTCATGTCCCTGCTAAAAATCCTTGTGCTCCTTCTTTTTCAACCTCCTGCACTTCCTCTAAAGGGCAGGAACTTGATGTTGAACTGAAGTATGACTTTTATTTTAGGGCGCACCTCTTCTCTTGCAAACGAAAAATACATGGCTATTTTTTCTCCCATTTATGAACTTTTAAAAAAAAAGTGCAGTTTAGTTATGACTATAGGAGGTTTTGCAAAGGTTTTACAGTTTGGCTGAAGATTCCACTTGCTCTGAGTATGAGTGCTATCCACATGGACACATGTACAGCTCATATTCCAGGGCAGGGTTGAAAGGGGTACAAAAGGATTAGGGCAGCTGTGATCTTTTGTGGGCTGAGTTGAGGGTGTGGACTAAACTCAGAAGAGGAAGCTTACTATTGTGCTGCTACCAACAAGAAAATTTGAACCAGGAGGAGAGAAAAGTTGGCTCGAACAAGGAAAGGAAAGACGGATAGCAACAAAGTCTCTGACGCTGCATTTGGACTTGAGGCCTACTGACACAGCATAGCTTATTTCTATTTAGCTCCCATCCCTTCCCACCCAAAAATAGGATGGCCTCATCCAGACTGCTGGCTTTGAGTGGTCTTCAGCCCTTGCTGACTGCTGGTATTGTGTAGAAAAGCATTAGTTCATTCAAGTCAAAAAGATGCCAAGCTCCATATTGGAGGTATGCACATCTGCCCAACAGTGCCTTGTGCATTTTACTTTTCTCATGTAGATGAAGGCTTCTGGTGGTAGTGAGGTGGGAACACAGAAAACATTGAATAGCTCAATCTAGGAACATTAGAGAAGATGACTGAGTAAGGAGTCTAAATAGAAAACATGAGACTTGGGAGAAAGCTGGCTTTAGAGAAAGTGCTTACCACGGATCAAGAGCTCCTGGATGGGGAAGGCTGGGATCTGAAAGTAATTTAATTGCAATCTTTGTAAACAACTATATCATTTTCAAATACTGAATACTTATCTCCTAAACGTTTATCGAATCAAGGTGCTCAAATCTCTATTCTGATATAGCAATAGCAACAGTCAGACAGAATGATAATCAATCTGGGGCTTTGCAGTCCCAGATTAGATTTCAGAGATTTTGAAGGATGTTGCATTCTTGTGTTTTTGTAATGATATCAATACATAATAAAACATAAATCATATAGATATCTCATTTGCAAAAAAAAAAATCCTTAACCGAAACCAAAGTTACATTGTTTGGATTTCTTTTAAGCATATCCTCAATGTTGCAATTTCTTAAATCTTTGTGGCATAATTTGTTTAATGTTTACATTTCAGATGTATATTCTAAGCCACTCCTGCCATGTAAACTATAATTCCTGCAGGAACTTTACTGCTTTATAAAAAGTTAATTCATGATCAGTAGGAAGGTAAAGGCAAGGGAGAACTATGCTCTCATTAATGGTGTGCAACTCTTTTTTCAGTAGAATCACAGATTTGCTAAAGTAGTGTTTAGCAACTAATCTCTGTTGCCAAAGGACAAAAGTACAGCCAAGGTAAAGCGCTTACAGAATCACACAATGGCTGAGGCTGAGATCCCTTTGGAGACTGTGGAGACAAACCCTAATGCTCAGAGCAAGGTCTGCTAGAACAGGTTGCCCAGGACAGGTCTGCTGGAGATGCCACAGCCTCTCTGGGCAATCTGAGTCAGTGTTTGACCATCCTCACTGAGATAGTCAGTATTTCTCATATTTACATGAAATTGCTTGTATTTCATTTGATGCCCCTTGCTTCTGGGCACCACTTGGGCACCACTAAGAAGAATCTCTGACTCTGTCTTCTGTACTGTCTTCCTTGGATGTCCACACACATTCATAAGACCTGCCTCAGCCTTTTCTTCTCTTTAGCAAAATGCTAAGCTAGTGGCTGCAAGGTTCTTCTCAGCTTCGGTCACTCTTTGCATGTAATACCTAAAATGAAACACTGATGAGCCTGATCTCTTGTCTCTGGCACATAAGACCACGGAAAGGAAGAGACACCACCTTGCTGTGCTGCTCGTATGATCTGCTCCCGGGGAGAAGGAGCAGAAAGGCGTAACTAGTTCTGTCAATGTCCCATTCAGGAAGTGAAGGATGGGTCTCTCTTGTCAGGCACCGCTGTTGAGATATAAGGAGTGGTCAAAATAGTCTTGCTTCTTCATTAGTGTGCAATAGAGAGATATTGCCAGGTCTGTGGACTGCCATTAATGGCATTCCGTAGCAATACTCTGTCAGGCTCATTTACTAAACTGAGTTTATATTTAATTATGTACAGTAAAAATGTTAGTGATTGAGATTTTTATGTAATGAGCTTTTTTTTTAGTGTAAACAGCAAGCTGATCTTTATGTACCATCAGATGTCATCAGAAATACCTATTAAGACAATAATTCACAATAAATTCATGTTTTAGGAAGTGTGTATTTTGGGAGCCAATAAGAAGTTTTATTTGGGAGGCTTAAGAAATCTCCTTCTGGTGATGTGCCACATATTTTAAACTATATAGACAAATTGAAATTATTAGGTACTGGTTGTCCGGAGAACTTAAATTTAAATAGCAGTTTGATAAATAAGATAAAATCAAAATGTTGCCATAAAGTTAGGGTTGTTTCATCCTCTTAGCTGTGAGAGCACTTTAGAGCAAACTATTTTTCTATATTATATTAGCCTGCATTGAAAATAAAAAAGGGCGGGAGGAGGAAGAAGCTGTTATTTTCTCTCAGCTATTCTTTTTTACTAGAGATTCCTATGTGTAACTCATAGGAGTTGTGTAACCCTCTTGAGGTTCCATTATAGATAATCAATCCCTTTAACAGAATTTGCCCAGACTCTTTACTATTAAAAGAACATTTTCTACTTTCTGTCTTTTTTATTTCTCCATTTGCAGCAGTGAATTAAAAACACACACATTTTTCTTTATTCTCTTGAGATAAAATAATATTCATGAGCAGTTCTCCTCTAACAACCGTGGTTTCTTTTGTCAGAAGACGAAACTTTCAAAAGTGCAATAAGCTGGTTTTCCTTAGAAGCATTTTAGACAGAAATTCAATATTTAAACAATTCTCTACCATATTATTAAGCAGTACCCAGAGCTGCTTTTCTCAATTCTATCATAAATGCAGATGAAATACATGAAACATTTGGACGGTCAAAACTTGGGATTTAAACAGTTTTATTGCCAGATTACAAATACTTCTAAAAGACTAATTTATATATATATATAAAAAAAAATGGCAGAATTAATTTTGAAGAAAGGCATTTCAATCTTATAATTGAACTTATATTCAGAGTCTTTTGAAACAATCTCCTGTGAGCAGTAGAGAATCAGTGGTCCACCACTGAACTCAAAAAGATGACATACAATTTGTACGCTGTGAATGGAGAAAATACTCTGTAATAATTTGAACTCACTCAAAATGATAAATATTTTGTACTAACTGTGGTGCATTAAATTGTCATCTTTTCTAGTGTGATAACAAAACAGAGAAAGGGAATAAGCAATACCAGCTTTTTAGGGCCTTGTTATAGCAATGACCGAAGAACTCTTAAGTTAAGACGCCAAATTTTTTTTTCCTGAATTTTGAATGCTAACTGACATTGCTTGAAATACAAATTCAGCCATTACCAAAAAAAAAAAAAAAAATAAATTGGACAAATTTTTTCTTACCCATAAGAGAAAATAAAGATGTATATCTTAATCTTTCAAATTAAAAACCAATAAGAAAATTTGGATAGAAACAGTCTGAATGAGAATGCGAAATACTTGAGAACTACATTTGAAATGCCTTTGAGGAAGCTCTGGTTTTTTATACTTGTGATACTGCCGTTCTTGTTAACCTTCCAACATATAGAATAGAATAGAATAGAATAGAATAGAATAGAATAGAATAGAATAGAATAGAATAGTTTTAGTTGGAAGGGACCAACAATTATCATCTAGTCTAACTGCCTGACCATTCCAGGGCTGACCAAAAGTTAAGGCATGTTGTTAACAGCATTGTCCAAATGCCTCTTTAAACACTGACAGGCCTGGAGCCTCGACCACTTCTCTAGGAATCCTCTTTCAGTGTTTGACTGCCCTCTCAGTAAAGAAATGCCTCTCCATGTCCAGGCTAAACCTTCCTGGCACAGATTTGAACCATTCCTGTGTATCCTGTCACTGGATACCTGGGAAAAGAGACCAGCATCTTCCTCTTCACTTCCTGTCCTTGGGAAGCTGTAGAAAGCCGTGAGACAGCCTCTCAGCCTCCTCTTCTCTGAATTAAACAAGCCCAAAGTCCTCAGCCTTCCAGCCCTTTCCTCAAGTTCGTTACCCTCCCCTGGATGCATTCAAGGATCTTCACATCCTTCTCAAATTGTGGGGCCCAGGACTGCACACAGTGCTCCAGGTAAGGCCACACTGAGTACAGCGGGATAATCCCCTCTTTTTCCCAGCTGGTCATGCAGTGTTTGATGCGCCCCATGAGTTTTGCCCTCTGGGCTGACAGGGCTCGCTCACTGCTGACCCATATCAAGCCTGCTGCTCACCAGCACCCACACATCCTTTCCTGCAGGGCTGCTCTCCAGCCACTCCTCTCCCAGCATTACTCTTCCTAGTTGCAGAATCTGGCACTTGTTCTTGTTAAATTTCATCCCATTAATGATTGCCCAGTGCTGCAATCTATCAAGATCCCTTTTGATAAGCCAAAGTGTTATGAAGGCTTTTATTGTCTTTCAAAGACAGAAATATACCAAAAGGAAATACTATAATGAGACTATAAACCTTAAGTTTATTCAAATTGTTTTCTTCATGATTAGTGAGTTCGAAGTCATTTTTACAGACAGTAAAAAGATAGAAAATTACACTGATTGAGGGATAAATTTAGTAACACGGTTTTCAATTAAGCAAGGGTTTGATAAGTCTAATATGAATTAATAGTTTTTGCTCGTTAGTTTGTGGCATATCAAACCTTTTCTTGCTTTACTGCCTCTCTCTTATTCCCTCCCTCTCTCAACACCACCCTATCTTGTTACAGTCCATGATATCATCTTGTGGGCTACATCAAGATATGGGAGCTAAAAACTAGGCTTTTTGCCAAATAAGAGATTTACATCCTGCTATATGTTCAAGTCCTAATGGATTAAGAGAGTTTCTATTAACTAGCAGTGAAGAAGAGTGTGAAGGAGGAAGACCAAAAAGTATTTAAGCATTATGAGCTTCAAAGGTGAACTTGAGGACGAGAATTCAGGATTTTTAAAAATTAGTTGGAGAAAAAAGCCCAAAGAAGAAAAATAGATCCACAGATCTATGTAGGCATTTAATTTTATGAAGTATTCAATAAATTTAAATGTGTATATTTATATATACAAATATATACTTTATATATAGTTGCTTTGCACAGAAAACCTATCAACATCTATAGCAACATTGTATTTAATATTGATTTAAATTATATTTCTTAGTGGTTTGTTTCACTAGAAACATGAAAAATTGAATACTTGTATAACAAACTGAGTTTTAGATCTCCTCTCAACTTAGAGCAAAGTTAGAAAAGGCTTATGGAACCTCATTTTATCTTTGGCTACAAATATAAGGGTCAGATCCACAGCCTTTCCCACTAACATTTTTCCTTCTCCCCATTTTTAATCCCTAGCCCATATCAGCATCATTCTCTCTCAAGCAGCTTCTTAAGCCAAGAGTTTTAGACTGCTGGGAATACTAGTATATTTGTGATGGTTTCCATGGCTATAATTTCAACCACCTTAAAAAGCAAAGCCACGGCATATCACCAAGCCTCCGCCTCTTCTTGACATCTTCTTAAAGGAAAACTATATGAGCATTCATGACAGGTCAAGGTGCATGATCTGTGATCTAAATGGGATTTTTTTGTTATCTTGCTCCTATTTTGAGATGCATGTAATTCTCTTACTTGTATATATGCAAATAAACACTTCAGTTGGAGATAAACAGGTTGTAGTGTCTGTTTATAGCAAAAAGTATATTTTTCTAAAAAGTACTCTTTCTTTTTCCTAATGCTCAAAAAAAGCCTCCATTCTAATGTTTGCTGAGATACGTGTTGGGTTTTTAAAATTTAATCATCTAGTTAGGCTTTCTCTTTTCAGTATAACATAATAATGTACTTAAAAACCTTCCTGAATGGGATATATGTACCTGAGGGGAACAGAGGTTCTCTAAAAATAAATCTCAAGGGTAGCAGTTTTGACCACTTTGGCATATGCAATGCTAACCTTTTCCTGGTTTTTATTCTGCCATGCCTCTCTTAGTGTATGTGAATCATTAGACAGTAGCCAGCAGGGTTAGAAGTATATATATATATTTATTTAGGGAGTTGAATGTCAAGCAGTTCCCTGCTCTTTATAGCTGATGATTTTACAAGTCAGACACTTTCCTTGTGCTGTCACTCCGGTTTGGGTTTCACACCAGATATTGTCTTGGCACTTGCAGTCTTGGCGGGCAGGCTGTGTGCTCTCCTCCTCCTCTTCTGCTGATGTGCCTTCAACCTACTGGTCTGCGGAAGCGAAAGTGGCCATGAGAGGGAAATCCTCACTTTCAGTGCTGGAGTTACTAACCTCAGACACCTCCTCTGCCGCTTCTCTTTCGTCTACGTACTCGCAGTGGCCCATGAAGTACTGGTTGGTGTTGTGGGGTGTGCACATCCCTGGCAGGCGGTACCCTGCCAGGTTCATGGGCCGCAGGCGCGCTCTTGCCTCTCGCCGTATTGCTGCTGGCAAATGCGAGGTTGTGATCCAGCAGCGCTTCCTCGCATTCCAGAGCTGTTCTCTCTTTTGATCACTGCCACTCTGCACACCTGCCTGGTCTTGGCGGAGGGACTCGGTGCATTGTAGTGGTTGTTGCTTCCAATTCCTGCTCCAGCTGTGACCCTGCCACTGTGCCTTCCCAGGCTGGTTCTGCTGCTGTCCATGCACAGGACCCCTCTGCTGGCCACCCTGTCTCCCACAGCCACTTGAGGAAGATGCACAGGGGTCCTGCTCCATGGAGTCCATCTCTCTCTCCTGCTGCCCTCGCTGATCGTCTCCGTTAATGTGCCTTCTGCCCCTGTGCTTCCATTCCTGCTCTTGTCTCCTGCCCCTGCCAGCCTTGTTGCTACACAGGAGCACGATGAGCATGTCACTTGCCTGTACTTCCTGCCACTGCCTTGGTCTCTTGTCCTCACCTTGCTGTGCCTTCTTCTGCTGCCCAGCAGTGACCGCAGCCAGCAGCACGGCACGGCCGGGGGGACTGAGCTGGGGTTGGTTTCCCCTCCAGCTGCAGCCCGGCCCTGCAGCGATGGCAGCGTCCTTGGCCTCGGGGGGGGTGTGTACCTGGCAGGCCTGTGAGGGAGCCTTGTACCTTGCCGTCTCCATGCTGACACCCTGCTGTCCTGCAGAGGCTCTTCGTGTAGGCACGCCGTGACAGACGGCCTTGCCACCTTGCCTGGAGGAGCCAGCGGTGCTTGGCGGTGACATGGAGCTGGTGACAAGGGCACAGTCCATCAGTCAGTAGAGGGCTTGCTGCCGTGCGGGCCCTGCAGGCCCAGGCCAGGCCTTGCTGAAACAAATCCGATCTCTGGCCCTGATACCATCGCCAGCCCTGATACCATCGCCAGCCCTGGTCCGTGCTTCCCTCTGAACACCTCGTGGGACTGAGGGAAAGTTGTCCTGGGCACCTGCTGAAGAAGGGTGTGGAGGGACTAAGTAGCTGTCACGAACTGGCACATAAAGCCAGCACCTTCAAACAGCCTTTCTCACCCTCCTGACTCAAAATCCTGCATCCGGCCCATTATGTCAGCCGTAGAAATGCATTCCTACTTTTTACTTTTAGTGTGGAAGGTGGAATGATAGATACCAGGCTTATGTCAAGATTAATTTTCTATACACAGTGTATTTACATAACACCAGGTGCTATTTGTAGCATCTCTCTTGTTGGCTTTTTGTGATGCAGAATAAAAACTAATAAATCACAGAATCACAGAATGGTTTAGTCTGGAAGGGATCTTAAATATCATCTAGTTCCAACCAACCTGCCATGGGCAGGCACATCTCCCACTAGACCAGGCTGCTCAAAAGCCTCAACCTGGCCTTGAATACTGCCAGGGATGGGACTAACTAAAATAAAAAATTAAAGTAATTTTTTTTTTTTTTAAATGGTGTGTCTGTTATGGTGAGAGAAAAAGCTTTATAGAAGACAGCTAGGTTGAAGACAAGAGTGTCCTTGTGTCCTTGTTCTCACCACACAAAGATAAGGATGGGATTTTTAGGGCTGTGTTTGTCTTTGGAAGTTTGCACATTTTGTGCAGCTGGGAGTAGGTGGGTATTTATTGTTTTAGGCTCCTCCTCCATCCACTGATACTGTCAGACCAGGGTTATGGTTTCATAGTAAGGGATGCATATCAACATTTAGACCAGAAACTGTGTCTATCTTTTGCTGAGAGATATCATCAAGGACTCTGAATTTTTGTACTTAATGATTAGAGCATCTGCATAGTATCTTACCCTGAGACACAAATTGTTCTGATGGCATTTATAGTCTACTTATTTAAATACAAAAAAGGAAAGATAGTAGATTTTTTTAACAAAATATAAAATACTTGTTTGCAATATTCTATATAAAAATGAGATTTTTCTCTTTTTCATTTTTTTTTTATTTTTTGGGTTGATTAAAAGAAACCAAATGAAGTACCGAAACCAAACCCCCAAAAAATCCACATAATATTCCTTTGCTTTTGTCATCAAAGAGTTTTTCATTCCTTCAGCTTTCATTAGAGATGAAAGGAAAAAGGTGTGCATAGGGTCAAGTTTACCAAACAAAGACAAGTCTCATCTACCCTTAATGTTAGGCTTTGGTGTGATCTCAAGTGTCACTATTTATCAACACACGATGGCAGCAGCAGTCCATGAAATGATTAACTGACTCTATATATTAGTGAAACAAAATCTGTCTTAAGCCTTTTTTCTAGATATAGCTACAGTCTTTGCTTATGAATATTGACATATTGACATCCTGAGCCCAGCTCCACAAAGAAATGAAAAAAAAAAAACCAAAGAAAAAAGAAAAAAAGAGGAAGGTTCACAGTCTTTTCTTAATCAAGGTGACCCTAGATGTTATCCCAGATACAGTTTGTGATCCCAAACTCCATGTAAGAAGTGGCAGTTTGGTGCTTTCATTAAACATTATGACTTTTTGGAAAGCTTTCTGGCTTATCATGTTAACTGTAGCAGGTCTGTAGTCATTCTTTATTTCCTGGTCAGATTGTAGCATTTTGGGGATCTTCTCAGATCAAAGATTTCTCTACCAGCCCATTTAGCTCATAATGCTCCCTTATCTGTGATCAATTTTGAGTGGGGTATTAAAGGTGCTTACTGGAGAGCCATATTGTCTAAGCAAATACAACTTCTTTCAAACTGCATTGCAACTTCATTTTCGTTACATCAAGGAACAGTCTTTTAGACATGTAGCTTAATACTCACAATTATCAGTTTGATTTGATGTCATTGCTTGTCTCCTTGTCGGACACTGACAGCTTCAGCCTTTCTGCAGAACATATCTTCATGGATTTCCTTTCGGGTGAGATCTTTAATAGAAATGAGACATTTAACATCGACTCCCTGTAACTTTAAGTAATTACATGGTTGAGATTCTCATGGGTCTCCCAAGTCGAGTCTGTGGCTGAAAAAATATTGGTACTGGTCAGTGGATTGTGCTGCTGAGGTAACCCTGTATGCTTCCCAGCTCCAGAACCCAGCAGCAGAAATAGTGCATCATTCAGAAAAGCCTAAGTCGAGAGGATTTACCAAGAAGATCTCAAGGGTAAGATAGCTCCTCTGTTTCAGACACGTTATGTTCTCCCAGCACTGTTCAGTTCCCCAGACCAAGAAATCACTTCCAAGTTATTAATTTCTCTTGTGATAGTCCTCACAGACATTCTTAAAAGATGTCAAGCACACAGCTGCTGCTCTGGAGAGTCTATAAAATGTAATAGCAATCTTTTCTTTTAAAATCAGCACTGGTTTTACTTTTGTGATTCACTAACAGGAGCTTTTCTAAGAGTATTGTCTTCCCAGGAGAGGCCAGCTGGCAGAAATTACCCCTGAAGATACAGAGCTCTGCTCACTTCCATGACTTTGGCATGTGTCTGTACAGGAATGAGAGAAAGCAGTAGCAGATTGTCCCATATATCACTCAAACATGTCACCTTGGCATTGTTGCTGCTAACCTCTGAACTGTTATCTGAAGTGGGAAGAGCAGCAACTGCGTTACCTCTGATAGCCCTCTAATGCGGTGAGGGAAAGCACACGCACACACACACAAAAGGAAATTTTACACACAAAACCTGTGAACTCCCTGGCTGGATTTCCACAACTGAATAAGGTCTGCATTAGATTAGTACAGTTGACCACTACACAAGAGAGGGAACTCTGGTCTGTGGGTTTGGAGGTTTCTTCCAAGGCAAAGTTTAGAGAGATTATGTTCCTTTTAGTATTTCTTGACCTCTGGAGCACAATAGTTGTTTTTTATCTACAATATACCCTTTTCTCACTGTCCTTGATCTGAGAGTATCTTGCAAAAGAGTCTTGACATTGCAGGTTTGCACCATAGAATGTGCTTGGAGACCAGACATCTGAACATCCACATTCCTTTGTATAATTGGGGTGCACCATCCTCTTCATAATTAGCAAGATTCTCTCCAACAGAAATGCATCTTCCCTGAAACAGATGTGGTATGGGCAGCAAATCTGTCACCATGGCATGGAGCTTGACCTCTGTACAAGAGCTCAGGGGCTGATTCAGCCTGCTGCAGTGACTGTGGAAGGGGCTTTAGCTCTCTCCCTCACCTCCCGCTCAACCTTTGAATTTTCATCTTTCCCAGAACACATGTGTTCTTCTGGGAATGTGACGAGTTGTTGACGGCATGAGACGTGGCGTGTGAATGGAAAAGAAAGGCTAGAGCTTCTTGAAAATAAAACTAAATGCAGCTAAGGTCTAAGACTTCTGGAATTTTGCCGCTCTCCCTCTGCCTTTCAGCAAGACGGGAGAGAACAAGAATGATCTGTCCCTGCTCTCAGCACTGTTTACTTCCTCTCTTGCTTCATCATATCACTTCATATCCTGTCCTTACCTCACCTCACCTCCTTCCTCCCAGATCAAATTATGCCGACTTTAGTCTGTCTGATGTTCTGTGTGTGTTCACTCCTAGAAAGTGGCAGTGAGGGTGAAGAGTGAGGCCTCTGTGAACAGTTTCCATTGTCTGGCCCAACAGAAATTTATCGTTTATATTTTAAATGAGCATATATGTTCAGCTAGATGAAAGGGAACTTAGATATAGAATAAATACCAGATTGTTTAGGTGGATTTGTTATGTTTAAAAGGATTTTTTTTTTTTTTTTTGCCAGACTTTCATCAAATCTTTATCACTGAAGATGTTCAGGTCTTACTTGCTGCTTGTCACCATAGAACAGAATGAGCAGGTTCCTATGTTGTATCTAGTGGATCTTTCCTGGGGACTTTTTCCCTAGAAAAATGTATTAAATCTCCTCCACTAAAGGAGAAGAGTTATTCACACTATCCCAAGAGGGAAGTTTTCTAATGTTTACCTGGAAAGGCTGTAAAACAGTAAAGCAGAAATTTTTTCGGGAAATTGTTTCAAGTAATTGGAAATTCAGCTCTACAAGGTGATTTGTGACTTTGGTCTCTGAATCCTGGTCCTTAGTGTATTGAACTGCAAAATTTTGTCTATGTAATTATGACAAAGGGAGTTTTTTCCATTTTCTATGCAGAATAAAATCTAGTATTTCTCAAAAATAGGCTATGTTTTGTAAGATTTTTATTACCACAAAATCTGTCAGGCAAGTTTATCAAAGATACAGAAAACAGCTTTGGGTCTCATCAGCCTTACAAAGATAAATTATTGCTGTAAAAGTATAGATAGATTATGGGAGGGTAATCTGATACAAATTTGAGCTCTACATTCCATTATTGATTCAAGGAAAGATTCCGTTATCTGAAGAAAACATGTTTTTTGGAATAGTGCTAGTACTTTTCCAAAATGAAGGGGCTTTTAAGGAAAGAAGTAGAAAAATGGATATATGTCTGAGAGAATAATATTTAATTAAAATTTATTTAATTAAAATAAAAGCCAATAAGTAATCAATTGTGTACACATCTTTTATTTTTATTTCTTTGTTTACCATGTAATAGTTAGACTTTATTATGTAAAATTATTTAAATTTAGAATTTATACATTAGATCTGAATAATTCAGCAAAAAATTTGGTATTTGCATTGTTTTTGTAGTAAAGTATTTTTCTTGATATTGCTAAATAACTTGCAGGTGGGTAGATAATGGATTTGTCTTTCAGCATTTCATAATCTTCTCAGCATCTCAGTAATCAATTTCAATAGGAACAGAAATATTTCCCAAATTAATGATATCTGTGAAAATTCATCTTGGTTAACGTAGCAGTGAGTTAATGGTTTGTCTTTAGAGATTCTTATAGCATATCACAGTCTTGGCTGCTGTCAAAGCTTAGATGAGGTTACCAACTGGCAGACGGGGTAGACACATGTATGCATAAGGTGTTTTGCTCAGGTTGATGGGGTTACCATCCAGTCTGATGTCTTCGAGAGCCCTGCGCACGTAAGTGAAATCTCTCACTTTGCAGAAAGTATCTTCATGCATCTCTTGGATGTTGTTGTTCTTAAAGAAAACAAGCAAACAAAAAAGGAGCTATCAGGATAGTTGCCTGAAAGTAAATTTTAACTTTTTGAAAAACCGTTTATGGATGTATTTTCAGTGTCTAGAGAGATACTTGTTTGAACTCCAGGGCCCAGATTGTGGTGGCAAGTCATCGACAGAGAAATCTTCCAAGCAGAGGAAAATTTCTTGGCCAGTGCAAAGCTTCAAAACTAAGTAACTCAAACCATGTAGCAGACACAGGCTTTGAAGGAGGAGCCTTGTAGTGGTATAGTGCATTTTCATTTCCAGATTATATTGAAGAGCCTTATTAAGACAAATTTGAACCACGATAGGCCAGTACAAAAATAATTGTAACATCATTATCATCCTGACATCTCAATGTGCCTCAACCTGCAAAGGTACAATTCTGTTATTTGATCTGTGACAATTTATTTCTCCGAGGCCCTCTCACATTAGTTTGACTCACATCTGTATAAATACTGGGGAAATTGAATGCTTTTGGTTTTATTGCTTTGATTTAAATTGCTCTTACATGCCTTATATTCACTGAGCTTCCATTCTTGAAGTGAACAATTCTCAACGATGAATTGCTGGAATACAGCATTGTCAGGAAAGGGACTAAAAAGTTCATCTCCTAAAATGAGGGATTTCTGAAAATTCTTCCCTTCTCCGTTCCTTTGCTAGTCAGAAATTGGTGTGGAAAAAGTCCAGCCCACTAACTTTTTTCTGTAGCACATAGCACTGAATATTTAATTTCCAGGCACAAACAGGTGAAAAACAAGTCAGCTAGCAGGCAGAGAGTTTCTATAAATTTACTTATTGAAGGATAGAAGTTTAATGATGTGAGGTACATTATATTGCTTACTAAAAGGGTTTTTCTGTATTACGTAATAAATAAAAAACCTCTGATAAGCAAAACTGTAAATTGGTACAAGAGGAGATAAAGGGAAAGATGCAGAGCTGGAAAAGGTAAAAAGGAAGAATTCAGAAAGAAACTATTAGGTAAAAGGAAATAGAGAACAAACGGATTACAGAAGGATGATGGACAGGATGTTCCAACATAATCAAATGGGAAAATTTGGCTGAAAAATGGTGACTGGAAATTACCTTTATTAAAAGAATGAAATGCAGAGAGTATAGGTACAATCAATATGTAATATAACTTTCCCTGGGTATTCAAAAGTATTCCTGATGGAACATTTATGTGAGCAGTGTAAGGGATTTGTCATTAGTCTCTTAAAATGTTAGATGAGTCTCTTAGACTAATGTTGCTCTTGACAGCTGTGAACATAACTTGTGCTAAGAATAATTCTAGAATTTGATTTTTGGAAAATCTTGTATTACAAATTCTGAAAATTATTTCTTAGCTGAGTTAATTTTACTTCTCTGAAAGACTGCATTCACTAGTTAATTTTATGCTTCCCATAGCTTGTTTGCGCAAGTAAGAACACTTTTGGATAAACAGAAGAAACGCTACAAGACAAATGTTTGCCCTTCCCAGTTGTGCATACTATTTGAGCATAAGGAGCCATTTCTTTTGTAGCCTACCTGGAGATGAAGAGCTTGGAGGCTTTCAGGGAGCGGCAATGGAATGTGATCCAAGTTGTTGTCAGTGATATAAAGGTGCTGCAGTTCATCCAGATTCTAGAGGAAGATGGAAAAAAGCAGGGGGAAATGACAGACGTATTTGAAAAGGCCATCTCAATCCGCAGGGATGACAAGAAGCTGATCAGGAGTAGCTAGTATGGATTCACAAAAGGTAAATAATGCTTGACCAACCTGATCGCCTTCTAAAATGAAACAACTACCAGAATGGATGAGGGGAGAACACTGAATATTCTCTACCTTGACTTCAGCAAGGCTCTCGATGCTTTCTCTCATAGTTACTCTTAGCAAACTCAGGAAGTGTGGACTGGAAGAGTGGACAGTGAGGTGGATTGAGAACTGGCTGAACGGGAGAGCCCAGAAGGACATAATCAATGGCATAGGGTCTAGTGGGAGGTCTGCCACTAATGCTGTCCCTCCAGGTTCAGTACTGGGCCCAGTATTGCTTAGCATGTTCTTCAGTGACTTGAATGGAGGGACAGATGCCTCCTCAGCAAGTTCACTGATGACCCAAAGCTGTGAGGAGTGAGGTGGGTCTACACCCCAGAGAGCTGTGCAGCCCTTCAGAAGGACCCCAACAGGCTGGAGAGATGGGCAGAGAAGAACCATCTGAAATTCAACAAAGTGAGATAAAGGGTCCTGTGCCTGGTAAAGAATAACCCCACACAGCAGTACAGGCTGNGGAGATCCCAGAAGGACATAATCAATGGCATAGGGTCTAGTGGGAGGTCTGCCACTAATGCTGTCCCTCAAGGTTCAGTACTGGGCCCAGTATTGCTTAGCATGTTCTTCAGTGACTTGAATGGAGGGACAGATGCCTCCTCAGCAAGTTCACTGATGACCCAAAGCTGTGAGGAGTGGTCAACAACCCAGAGAGCTGTGCAGCCCTTCAGAAGGACCCCAACAGGCTGGAGGGATGGGCAGAGAAGAATCATCTGAAATTCAACAAAGTCAAATAAAGGGTCCTGTGCCTGGTAAAGAATAACCCCACACAGCAGTACAGGCTGAGGGCTGACCTACTGGAAAGCAGCACTGTGAAAAAAGACCTGGGGGTCCTGGTGGACAACAAGCTGTCCATGAGCCACCAGTGCCCTTGTGGCCAAGAAGGCCAATGAGATCTCCGGGTACATTAGGCAGATCATTGCCAGCAGGTCGAGGGAGGTGATCCTGCCCCTCTACTCAGCCCTGGTGAGGCACGTCTGGAGTGCTGTGTACAGTTCTGGGCTCCTCAAGATGAGAGAGAGACATGGAGCTCCTGGAGCAGGTCCAGTGGAGGGCTACAAAGATGATTAGGGAACTGGAGCATCTCTCATATGAGAATAGGCTGCACTTCTAACCCTGTCCTCTGGAGAGAGGAAGAAAAGATTTTCCCGTCACACCCAAACTTACTTTAAATGCCTCATTTGGTATCCCTCTGCGACCAAGCCTGTTCTTACTAACATCAATGAACGTTAAGGTAGATGGTAACTCAGGAAGTTGCCTTATCCTATTGTCACGGAGCACCAACTCCTGAAGCTGGGGCAATCTTCGGAAGGCATCCTTGTGGATCTCTGAGATAAAGTTTGCTGTCAAGTCAATCCTCTTTAAATGGTCTGGCAGAGAAATAAGATACAACAGACTTGTAAGAATGTATTTCCCGAAATTAAAAAAAAAAACCTGCCTATGTAATTCTTTATACATCTTTCAGTGAAAGACTTAAAAGTTGAGAGTTTTAAGATGTCTGTGTGTTTTGGGAATCTTTTAAATTATTATCTTTTGAAAAAATGACACTAAAAGGGAAATAAACATATTCTCTACTACCTTGTTCCACGTTTCTTTATTTCGACATTTTCCTATATGTAAGAAATTTGATATATTGACTTCTTTATAAAATACACTCAAGCACTTTTTCCCATTTAAAAAAAACCCAAAATGAAATTGGATATTTTGGGGGTTTTATTACCTTCTTAAAGATGGTTACAAGTAACAGCAGAAATATCAATGATCACTGTTATTTGTAATAATTCAAAAGTTTGACATAGGATCTACATCTAATGTACTGCCTTTTATGCTCCAAAGTAGCAAAATGCATGTGTATTTATGTGCAAAATTTACCATTATATAAAATTAATCACTATATTTTAGGTTGATATGAGCCAGAAATAATCAAAATTAAAGCTAATTTTAATAATAATGCTATCCATACTTAAGTTAGCAAAGTCATTCCTGCTGATCTTCCTGATTCTGTTGTAGCGTGAATAGAAATACGTGGTTTTCTTAGGCAGTGGTGGAACAACGTCAAGCTCACGATCATCACAGTAGACTGTGGTCCCTAGGCATGTACACAAAAGGCAAGTGGGAAGACCTATCAAGGAATTTAAAAGAAAACACTTCGTTAGAAAGGAAATGTATAAAAATGATATACAAATTACTACGATGAAATGCTTGCCTAATTAGCAGCTAATGATCAGATTTTTTTCTGTGGTAAAGTTACCATTCTGCTTTGATCACCAAATCATATAATTGCAACAAAAAAGTGATTAAATTCTTTTAAAAATTAATTTATTTTTCTCTCTGTGCCTAGAAGAAACATTAACTTGTTCTAATAAATTATTTCTCAGACTATAATAGAATGAAAAATGAAGCCATTTAATCTCAGTCATAAAACTGCATGAATACCACGAAGCTAAAAGTTTCTTTTGATAGTAGTGTTCAAATTTGATGAGACTTGTGAGAGACTGAAATGTTATAGTTAATGACTTAAATATTGTTACGAAGGACTTTTTGCCCATTATGGCAAAACCGTATAAAAAAGCTTGACCACCAAATCCCGCCCCTCCCTGAACGCTCCTCCTGACTGGAACTTTGGACTGCGAGCTGAGCCACCTAAGGAAATGAGATAAGATAAGGGTGACACTATTCAATTATCTCAGGTCCTGGGGAGAAGTCAACAAGGCTGAGGGAGAAGAATGTATCCATAAGAAAACCAAACCCAGCAGCTGTCCTGCAAATTAGCTCTGGCTGGGTTCAGGGTAGAGGGAGGCACAAACTACCCCCAAACCACGTGGGGGAGGAGGAGAGTTTTTGGGCGGGTACTGTAACCTGTGATCAGAGGCGGTGAACACGCATCCTCCCTTACACAAACTGGCTCAGTTGTATACCCCCCCACCCTGGGAAGGCCACATACACGTGGGACATTCACACGAGAGGCAGCTGAGGAGGTGTCATGATACCAAATTCATCATATATAATATTTACAGGACATGCTGTTTTCAAAATTGAAGAAAAGAATGGGCCTTTTTTTTTTTTCCTGGAATCTCCTGGGAAGTTCTAATTCCACTTTTATTCGTTTTGACAGTGTATATTTTTGCCTGGTCAAGCTCTCTTGCAGTATGTACCAAAATAAGACTATGAATGATTAACTTCAATGAATACACAATTTTGGAAGCAGGAACTCTGGGGTTTATGCTTGGCAGTTTTTTTTTCATTTCATTTTTCTTCTATGGCACTCAGCTGTAGTATTGGGCATAGTAAAAAGTAGGATTTTCCTATTACTGTATGTTGACCACCATACAACATGAAGATCCCTCACAGCAATGGATAACTCTAGTGCGTTTTACCTGCTAGAATTCAGAAGAGCTTCTGACAAATGCCAATAATTAGCATTGCAAAGTTTGTGTGGGAGAGGGATAGGTTATGTTTTGCAATTTTAATTCCCCTGCAAGATTTATAAAGTTCTTATTTCACTATAGATAGTCAGAAGAACTGAAAATCATCTTCATTCAAAAGTTCTAAGTATCTCGCTTTCCTTAAGTTTTTCAGTTTATAGTTTTCATGGTCAAAAATTCTTCAGCATTTTAATTATGCTTCATATGAATACATTTACAAAAAACATGTAGCAAATCATTATAAATAAAGATGGTTGATAATGATATTGAAATCTAAGACAAAAAAAAAACAAGTACTGGCAGCATTTGCTAACCATCGGCAAAATTTTAGGTTGTAAATCTTCCCTGGCACAGTTGTTTTCATAGCGAAATGGTATGGAAACCTTTGGACTAGGCACCTATCTGACTTCGGAGCATTCAAGATAGGTATGCTGTATCTTTCTTCAGTAAGAGACATATAGAAATTATGTTCATCATCTTCATTAAAAAGGAAAATGAAGTGGGCTTGCTCAAAACCAAAGGTACACACAAAAAACTCATTTCTCTTTCCTACTAACCATCTTGAGTCTGGGGCCCAGGAACCCCTGACCCCTGTGCTGAAGACCCATCAACTAATTTTGGCGTTGATGCTTCATCATCAATTTCTTCTGTCAAAGGCGCAGAATAACTCTCTTGAATTACAGAAGGTAGTTCTGTCCCAGTCTCTGCCTAGGGAAAATTAAAAGGAAATGTTACCATTTACTTCCCTTGGAAGCTGTTTCTCTTCCAGTTATTCATATTCTCCCACTAGAGGTCACATGTTTTCTGAGGTTTAGTGCTTGAGCTGCATTTTATCCAGGAGCTACAATGAATTCTGATGATATATAAACAATGCATGAAAATCCAACATACGTATTTGCTTTTTATCTCAGTGTTTTAAATGTTTTTTATGTATGCACATGTGCGTATACTTCATTACTGAGAATATATACTAGCAAAATTATTTTTCCATATTAATTTAAAGGTAAATTAGATTCGTGATAAAAATTGATAAACTGTGTGTGAAAAATGAAAATTTGCTGCAAAATATCAAAAAGGTGCAAGTCATTTACCTTAAAATTGGAAGTTGTACCATCATTAATCCAAATCCAATATAGCTGTGCAGGCTCCGCTTAGAACACTGATATGATTTAAAAATATTACTAAATAATTCTGAACTCTGCCTTCACATACTACTTTCTAATGTGTTAAAGACTCTAATAACTTCATTCATTAGTAGCTGTATTATGTAGTATGAAAAAATTGATACAGATAAAAATATTGGATAAAATCTTGGTTTTAATACACATATAAAACTTAGAAGATCCTTGCAAGGAACTAAAAAACTTATTTTTTTGTCCTTCACTCAACGTAATTAGTCAAATCAGTAAATTTTGTCAGGTTAACTTTAATTCTAAAAATGCATTCTGTTGATTTTCCTATATGACAATTCAGGATAAAAATTAAGACGTCGCAATTTTCTTGTATCATATCACCGTTCATAAAAAGAGTATTGCAGACTTGCCAGGCTTGTTGCAGAGGGGCATATGTTAGCAAAGAGGCAGAATTGTTTTCTGTAACCACCCAGACATAGTTGTGTGACCTTTGCAAGTTACTTTCCCACTGTATCTTCGTTTCCCTATGTGTAATAATATTGCCCAACTGTGCCTTTTGAAAATGCGCTCTTTATTCTTTAAATCCAAGAGAATGAATTAGTTTCCTAATAGAGTTTTGCACATCTGAGGTGCTGTTAAAAATTTAGGTGATGTATCTAACTCCCTGTGCTGCAGTTAGCACTCCTTATCTTTTTCTAAGGCACAGCCAAATATAGGAATTTTGCCACAGTATCATTATTCCAAGTGCAAAGGCACCAAAGCCTGAAATTCTGCTTCAGTTTTCATCCACTGCAGCTTTCTAGCACAACAGCACCATAAAACTATTTAATTACAAGTCTTTCACCTGACTGAGCATCTCCTCTTTTGAGACCATCCTGCAGCTCCTGCTGTCTTTGCTGTCTGTCCATGGAGAACCAGTTGTTGAAATCAATCACAGTAGTGTTCATAAACTTGGATTGTAAAAGACGGGTAAAAAATAATTGCATCCAGACTGGCCAAATAGTTAGAATTTTTTAAATTTGATTTTGTGTGTAGACTATAGAAGTTAAAGGAACTAAAACACCTGACATCTGGATTCCAAGCAAATGCAAAGCTTCTGCTGTATTTGATCCCTATTTGAGTCTCTTTGTATGTGTGTGTATATATTTCATATGTAACCAGCAGCTCAAGGGATGTGATTCTGCCCTTCCACTCTGTTCTTGTGAGACCCCAGCTGCAGTACTGCATCCAGCTCTGGGGTCTCCAGCACAAGGAGGACATGGGCCTGTGGGAGCAAGTCCAGAGGAGGACCAAGCAGATCAAGAGACTGAGAGAGCTGGGGTTGTTCAGCCCAGAGAAAAGAAGGCTCTGGGAAGACGTTATAGCAACTCTTCTGTACCTAAAGAGGACCTAGAAGACAGCTGGACAGAGACTTTTTAGAAGGGCATGTAGTGATAGGACAAGGGAGAATGTCTTGAAGCTGAAACTTTTATATATTATTAAATTCTTTACTGTGAGGGTGGTGAAGCATTGGAAATGTTTGCCCAGAGAAGTTATGGATTCCCTTGCTCGAGGCTAGGTTGGATGGGGCTTTGAGCAACATGGGCTAGTTGAAAGTGTCCCTGCCCATGGCAGGGGTGTTAGAAGTAGAAGATCTTGGTCGCTTCCAACCCAAACAATTCTATGATTCTATGATCTATGAAAATTTTGAAAAAAAACCACTTTACAGCTCATAATAGACTACGTGGATCTTGCAGCGTAGCTAAATATCATTACAAGCAATATTAAGTATGATAATCCTGTACTGCCTTAGAACATCTAAGTAACTACCCAAAATCTAATTTTTTGTACATAAATAATTTGTTTTAGGTTATATAATGGCAATAGGTTCAAATATTTTGCATCAATTAGTTTTACTGAAGACAGAGAACATGGAAACAATTAAAAACCAGTAAGCACTCTGAACCGCACAGGCTCAGATTTTGACTAAGAACATTTTAAGTTTTCTGTATATTCTTTAGTTGTGTTCTAATAAACCACAGATACTATTACTAATTAGAGTTTATGGATAAAAATGCCCCAATACAGTTACCAAGGTCATAACCTCACAAAATGCAAGGTAATCAAATGAGCAAGATGACCTTCAGCTGAACTGAGTAACTTGAGTTGATGTAAGCAAGAGTGAGGATGTACCTTGTCATTTTGTGCAGACAAATACACAATGTTACCATCTGCAGCACTGACAGTAGACAGCTTAACCAGGAATGGACCTGGGGACAAATCAAAAGAAGACTTCGGGAACAAAGGAAATGGGACAGCTGTTCTCCGAATGGAGGAAGCCTAGAGGGACAGATACATTCCAGACTTTTATTGACCCAGGTTAGTACTTGCACTAAAGTTCTTGCACATGCTGTCTACTTCTTCACCAGTTTTGTGGAAAACAGATAAGAGTCCCTCTTCTGAACTTTGGAATTAAATCTGGAGATTTTAAGACCTGTTAATGACTTAACATGCAACTTTTGTTCTACTGAATATAATATTCTGGAGAAGAGTGTTTTCAAGATGGGCTTTGTAAATAGGCTTCAGACCAAAGATAATTTTCCTTTCACTTGTTTTGGGATTTGAGTCATCTACACTGACAGCAACCTCTCTGCATACTTGGGAGCATACTTTATGGAACTTACTATCTTGGGATTTGTGATTTACTTTGTGCTTTCTGAAGGTTCTTAGTTGATTAATCACTTTAGCTGTTGGGTAGCAAGGCAGAGGTGTTAACCTCCAGTACTTCCGTTTCTAGACTGTTATGTCTTTCTTACTGGAGGATGTTATCTAGATTTGTAGATGCACAGTTGAAAGTCTCCCAGCAGTTTCCCTGCAAATACACTAAGTCTGGGGTTTAAGAAAACTGTTCCAAGTAGTCAGCATTACCTACCCAGTCTCCTGCAGTTGTAAGCGTCATAAGAAAATAAAAATTATTGACATTAACCTAATGATGTTGCAATTTTTGTACTGGTAACAGAAGTTCTGGTTCACTGATATATGTGTTTTACATAGCAGACCCAGAGCATGAGCAGTATTTTCTTGCTGTACTTAACTTGAACTTGAACCAGTGACCTAAAGGTAAAATCTGTTTCCCATTACTGGTCATCTGATCCATGCAGCTTTATATTTTTTACATGTTTGATAAATCATGCAAGATTGTAACAAGACAAAGATGTTTCTTGGACTATACACTGTACAGAATGATCCCTCATCTTCCAGATGTTTGTTTATTTTTGGCAACATGGACTTCACTAAAAAAAATAAAATTGAAACATAAATGATTGTATATCACTTAATGGCATTGTTTTCCATAAGGTTTCTTGGAGGGGGGGAGGGAGCCTAGAATTAGGCAGGCAGTGGACTTGTATTTCACTTGCTACTTTAAGAAATATTCTTTATGAAAAATCACAAAGCAGGAAGAACATTGTAGAAAAATGCAATAAGGTATGTTTCTCTTTGCCAGTAGTTGCAAGTCTTCAAATAATAATCTGCCTTCCAAGACAGTTTTAACACATGGCATAAGAAAAAACTGAAGGGGTATCACATCACCTGTCTTTAGACATCTAACGATGTGGTTAATAGTTACACTACTCTGTCTTTGGAATCAATCAAGAGATTTAGAGAATACCAGTGCAGATCAGTCCCAGAGCACGCTGAAGGACACTGATATCTTTCCTAAGATTGCACGGAGTATCTGCTTTTTCCCCCATCCTATATTTATCCAATGTGACTCCATTTTCTAATGAAAGTGCTTAGTGTGGCTGGCCAATTCAGAGGCACTTTCAGACCAGGAAGTTACAAAAAGTCAAGAACACAGAAATCAGAACATATCAGTAAGTAATAAAATGCAGTTGGTAAAATCCAGCTTGCAACTTGCCATCCATAGGCTGGGCATTTATTTTATATTAGCATCTCTTCACAGTCAGTACAGAATGAGACAAAACTTCTGAAAACCATCTCCAGACACTGTCTACAGAAATACCTTGGCCCTTGGTGGGCTCTTTAGGTATCTGTCTCTCACCACTGACATTAAAGGAGGTGAGACAAACAAAAGACTAGAAAAGGCTCAGGAGTTTATTTTATGTGTCCTTTTTATGTGTCCTTTTTGTGTGTCTATTTTATGTCTACATCCTTTAGGATCAAAGCTGACGTATTACATGTGAAAAATTTGAATCCACAGGAGAATCTGAAGTGTGTTCTGTTTCAGTGTTTCTTTTACTGTAAAAAATACACTTAATACACAAATAAAAATTCAAAACTTAAAAAGAAGCATTTTAACCTTGGAGGGATGGTTGTTCCACACACTGACCCATCAAAAGGAACTAGTTTCCCCCACAGCTGTTCTGGTACTACCAAAGGCTTACAAGAAAATGTCTAATTATGGTAGAAGTTATTCACAGAATCACAGAACAGTTTGGGTTGGATGGGACCATAAAGATCATCTATTTCCAACCCCCTTGCCACAGGCAGGGAGGTTTGTTTTCCGTTCCAAAAGTGGCCTATACTTGTTTCTTTTTGAATTTTGCTTTTGAAGTCTTCTTTTCTCCTATTGTTCTATCTTAAAAAGAAATAGAATTGTTATTCACTGCAGACAAGTGAATAACAAGAGCAGTAGTCAAAACCTTTCTGAAAGACTAGAAGAATCCTATTTGGGGATAAAGCTCCAAATGATTGGTTTGATTCTCTTATCGACTATGTGGCTATCTGACTTGTACATTAGTTGTACCAGTTAATACGGTTTTTTAAAAATGTATATGACACGTTCTGAAAAGTCATTGTATCTCTACTTTGAAGTCTCTTGTTCAATCAGATACCCACCACAAAGATAGGAACAGCAGTGTAAGCCTCTCTCCGCTCTGCAGAATGGCAAGAGTGAGTTCTTGTTTAAGCATGACCCCTCTTCACTTGCGTTGTGGCAACAGCAGAGACGGTTTGTGTGCATGCACACGGACGTGAGCAAATGTGTTTGTGGAACTCAAGTTCTGAGCTTTGTGCAGGCACCCGAATGTCCTATTATTGTTTTGACTCAAATTCAACAAGCTAATGCTAATCAAAATGCATCAAATACGAGACTTTCGCTCTGCTTCTTTCTGAATATTTTGCGGCTCATGCTTTACAGCTCACCTCTTTCATGTAAACAGACCCAGACCAGGGTGTATTTCACTCCCTTGCTTTTCTGCTTATTCAGTACTAGGCAAACCATTCTTAATTAAGTGCTCCTTTGTTTTTCAGCCTCATTGATAACCTATCTTAGCAATGAAAATATTTTTCTGCTGCTCTTATATTTTCACTTCTCACTTTTCTAACCTAGTTTTTCCTACCTAAAGGAAAATTGGCCGATTATGTTTAACAGACACTGTGATAAAATTGCAGTGCCATTTTATTAGGCATCAGTAGCTGATCTACATAAGAGTCTCTCTCCACAATTTGTTTTCCTCACACATTTTTCAAACAAAGTTTTAGTTTCAAAGACGGAAAAAGTGAGAAGGTCACACAAGAATTCCTTTGAGAGTCTAGTTTGATTGTATTCATTTTGAAGAAGGAAATCTGGTTTTGTATATGTTTTCAGAGCAGCTGGGAGACCCAGTCTTGGCTGGGGCCTCTGGACCCTATCATGATAAAAATATTTATTGAAAATACTAATGAACGGTAAAGAAAAGGGAAGATACAGCGCCTAATGTTTATGCTGTTGTTACTGTGTCTTTCAGAAGATAAATCCAACACAAAGCTTGTACACTTACAGTGATGTTTCTTTGCAGTATCTTTCTCCTTTAGGACCTTGGAATTCTTTCCTTGACAATAGGCTTTTCTTTTACATTGCTTTTTTTCAGCCATTATCTGTGAAAGAGCTGATACTGCTCTCTTACTGTCACTATGTACATTTTATTTTTGAGCGATATATTACTTAAAGATTTTCCGGTAATACTTTCCATTTGGATGAAAAGCTTTAGCTAGGTCTTCTGTTCTCACAAACCTGGGATCTTAGAAACCATAGATTTTATAATCTATAATGTCACCTAATACGTGACAATGCATAGCTTTGCTTGAGGATTCAATACAATTCTCACAAATAATTCACAGCTACAATTACTTTCCCCATGAAAATATTTGCATTAAAAAATGTATTAGATGTGTACATTAAGTAAGCTTTCCCAATATTAAGATTATTCTAGAATCTATGACAAAAATAGACTTCAGTTGGAAGAATGTCAAGAGCCATTATCTAGAAATGTTTTCAGAAAAATGTTTTCAATCCAATGAAGTGTGTGTATATACACACATACACACTACACGAGAAAAAATACTTCCAGAGTATGAGAGGTATCAAAGAAGTCATGAACTTGGATTCAGTCACTCTTAATTAACTGTATTAAGATGAAATTTTCGTACTAAGCCCGAAACAGATGTCTAGGGTTCATCAAAAGTTATTTGAGGAAGATAGGTGCATGGGGTCAGGCTGGGATGGAATTAACTTTCCCCATAGCATCCCTCAGTGCTGTGATTTGTGTTTTTAGCTGCAAAGGTGTTGGTTGATAACACGCCAGTGCTGGGTGGCTGCTGAGAAGTGCTGGCACAGTGCCAAGGCTGTCTGTCCAACATTCCCCTCTCACCAGCTGGCCTGGGGTGGTCAAGATCTCGGGAGGGGGTACAGGCAGGACTGGTGACCCAAGCAGAGCAAAGAGATATTCCATATGGCATCTGGTCAGCAATAAAAGCTGAGAGAAAGGAGGCAGCGAGGGCAGGGGGATGCGCTTTATTATTAAGGTGTGTTTGTCTTCAGGATCACCTGCTACACATACTCAAGTCCTACTTCCCTGGAAGTATTTGGCCATCACCAGCCAAAGGGAAGTAGAGAATAAATCTTTTGTTTCCCTTTGCTTCTGCTTGCAACCTTTGTTTTTCTTCATTAAATCGCCTATGCGTTAACTCAAACGTTTTTAACCTTAATTTCTTCCCATGTCTCTCTGAGAAGGCGGAGTTACAAAGCATGTTCATGGTCACCTGGCAGCCAGCTAGGGTCAAGCCACCTCAACAGATAGCCCAGGAGAATGATTCATACTTGTCTTGGAGCATGGTCTTGGGACTCCAAGCCTAATTTTAACCGGATAGAATGAGTGGAAAGAATCTCTTTCTAATTACCTTTGGGTCTTTCCTCACTTTGGTGATTACACATTGAATATGTGATTGCACAATGGTCTGGAAAAGGACATGCTGATATGTCCTTTGGTGCTTTAGTTTAACTCCTTGAGGTGCACAGGTGATTAATTCACATTGAAATTAACAGGGGTAGCACACCAAATGAATCTGAAGTACTAGAACTGGTCAGTCTCCTGGACCTTCTGCAAATCAGTTGGATACACAACCTTGGTAAAGTTTGTATTTTGCCAATGAGTCTAAAAATGAGTTAAACAGAATGACTTCTATTTGCACATAACTGAATTTTAAAATCTTGAATTGAAGACAGCAGCAACAGAAAATGCTATTTGAGTTTTTTCTCCACTGTTTCAGAAGTCTGAAGATATGATTCAGAGCTCTCTAAAGGGAAACTCAGGTCTTAAAGAGTTACTGCACACAGGCTAGATCTGTTGAAGGCCTGCTGTTTGTCTGGGTCTCTGTGGTATTGCTCATCATGTAAGCTATGCATAATAAAAACTAACCTGTGACCTTGAATAAATATTGAATTTTACACATAGACCCACTTGTGTTGTTCACATCGTTACTATAACAAGATTGTAAGCAGGAAAGTCATAATCTCAATCAAGAAATCAAATGTATTCTGCTTAAAACTTGAGTGAAATGAATAATATTCAGTGATTAAAATATAACTTGCAAGACTGGCATGCCCTATCAAATAGTACACTGATTAATCTATAAAATTTGCTTGATTTCTACAGCACTGACCACTCATATCTCCTGGGATATGGGGAACTGTGAATGCTTAGGATTCTCTTGGGTGGTACATGGTATTAGGAATGTAAGCAAAAAAAAATTTTGGCTAAACATCTACAAAAAAAAGGCTCTCACAGGGAGGTCCATCCATATGCAAAGCAAAACCCTGTTCAGCTGCTGTGATGGATGAACTTCACCTGATGAATTTTGAAAAGGCTGTCTGAAGAGCTCACTAATGGAAGATAATCCTGCTCTGGAAAAGAAGCTTACCAAACAGTATGAAAAGTCCTTCTGGACTCTGCCTATTCCATGCTTTCTTTAAAAAAACCCAACCTGTGTTGGGAGCTCTTGTATCTTTTCTCATTGGGTGCAACATCAGTCATCCTGAATTTCCTTTCAGCTGGAAAAGAACGCCGAAGCCTTTCTTTATCTCTACCCTTCACTCAGAAACTTGGAAAAGGGCTCCTCTGTGCTTTGGTGTTATAGGACCTCACAGAAAGAACCCAGCACAGGAGAATCCCACCTACCATTCAATGCATTACTAAGAAATCTGTTGTTTGAATGAGAAAAACTCCGTGATGAGGCACAATCTCCCATTTCTGGGAAGGAAGTAGTTTCTATAGGAATGATAAAGACCTCATTTTTAACAGCAAACAGAGACAGAAACTGTGATTTATTAATCAGTGTGAAATGGAGACAGCACAGCAACTAAAATTGGTAGTGACTTTATGAGGAAAGCAAGCTCAAGCAGAATCAAGTAGAACACAAGAGTGGCACAAGGGAAACAGGCCAAAGACAAGGTAAGTGTTTTACAGCAAAGTTCTTCTCAGTCCCTCTTAGACTGAAAATTTATTTCCTACGAACTGTAAGGTTCTGATCTTAGTGCTAAATTTGAGATTATTTTTATCTCTTCAGTTCTCCTGTTTCGGGATGTATTTATTCTTAAATTGTCTCTGTCCTTTGATTTCAAAGCTGTTATCCAATTTCTGTCTCACCCTGATGAAATACTAGCTCCTGTACTTCCTGCTGTAATCATGAATCTTTCAAAAGAATGCATTTTTGTGAATTATGCATTCTTATGTGAAAAAGTACTAAAATATTATGCATAAAAATGAAAACACTGTATTATTTAAATGTTATGTTTTTCACTCAACTTCTATCACATACAATCCTGAATCACAGAGTGCTTATATTACCTTCAGGGAAGTTGTGCCAATGCCTAATCAGCAGGGTGAGAATAAAATTAATGTAGCCTTTTAGTAGTTGTAAAGAAATAAAGGAATGTAGAAGAGGAAGTAAGCATTTAAGTCAGCAAGTGGAGTCCCTTGCTTCTACAGGTGGCATATCTTACCGGCTCATACTGTATCAGAATTTCAACAGATTTTCTTCAGTAATTTTTCTTACTTTCCTGTGTTTAAATTCAAGTGCCTTCCCTTTCTTTTTCCTTCCTTCTGCCACTTTCCTAGCAGCAATAGAAAACATTAGCATTTGTAGCCTGAAATACTTGTACTGAACATAAACCTAAGGAAACAGCATTTTACAGCCTCATTTAATGGAAAATGCTGGAAGTCCTGTCTCAGCTGCCTCCCTGCGTCATCCAAGCATATAAACCACAGCGACGATCTCCAACAGAACTTGTGGAATTGCGTGGAGACCTGAAGAAAGCATGGTACCTTTCACCTGCTCTTAAAGATCGCCACAAATAAAACCCCAAACGATCAGAATTTATTTTGGCTGTGTTTGTAGGTTAGGGGAAAAGTGAATGAACTGCAAAGGCAATAGAAACCACATGATGAACAGATTTGTCTGATAAAAATTTTCATAACTAACATCAGTAGTTAGCATCAGTAACTACTGCATATATGCGCTTTGGAAAGACAGAATAAATTAAGTTCTAATTACCTCTACTTGGTCAGACTGCTTGTTTTCATCATAGGCAAGTGGATGAGGCAGCTCTCCAAGTGGTATGTCATAGAATTCAGAATCATAAATTATGGTGTCAGTGATAGGGGCAGATAGAACAGACTCAAAGATAAAAAATCCCAGAAAAACATTTACGAAGGTCTGCATTCTGGTTTCCTTTCTGAAAGAGTAGAAAATGGAAAGATTGTAGGTACTCTGTTATTCACAAGGAATCTATGAAAATTTAATGTCACAAGTCCAGTACTTATATATAAACCCCACAATATTTCTGATGAATAATTCATATTTATTTATGGTGACTCAGTGGTTTAGTCTGGTTTTCTTCATGAAGAGTCCCTGGATCTGAGAATTCTGCGGACTGTTTTTGCCATACTCATATTCATATAATTTAGAAAAGACCTATTGAATTTTATTGGTGTAAAAATAACCTGACTTCAATGAGAAAGTGTCTGAATAATATTTTTCCCTTTCATCTAACTTCACCTATTTTCGCTACACTTAGATAAGAACTTTTGAGAAACTAGAGAAAAGGTAAATTATTATATTACTTGTCTCTATCACAATAAATAATCTTTTGGAATATATGATGATGTAATATTATATTTCTCCTCCATCATGAAAACCCAAACTGAACCAAACCATAAATAAACCCCAAACGAAACCAAAAAAACTCACCAACCTATTAGAAAGCATTAGAAACTCTTGTCTCTGGATTAGTATAATCAAAACACTCTTCACCTGTTAGTTGTTTTGTCAGGATATAATTTTAATTGGTGTGGAATATTTGGATCATACTTTTGCAAAAGTCTTGGGAGCAAAATTAAAAATAATATATGTCCTCCATAGCCCTGTGGACAGTAGCGACAATATTCTGAATTCCTTCACTATTCAATCGACACAATTTTTAAAGTAGTGAGAAATGGTGATGTAATATATTCACCTGTTCTCTTTGGAAAATAAAATTGTAAAATCGAATTATCACCCATTTAAAGTTCTGTAAAATTGAATTATCACCCATGTAAAGTTCCAGAATTTTGTAAAACAGTAGAAAATTCATACTAGGCTTGAGCACTAGTGTTTATGCATTCCCTTTTCCTTGCAAGTGATGCATTCACTATTATCATATAAGATGCCTGACACAAGGTTCCATTCATCATTCTTTACTTACACCTTTATTTATCTACAGCTCATATTAATTTCACCAAAAGCACAGTGATAGTGAGAAATGCATGTCTAATAAATTGCACTCCGTCTGTGATGCTATGATACACACACTTAAATATTTAATTTCAAAACTGTAGCTACTTATAATAAAGTAAAAGAAATACGTGAGGTTTTTTTTTTAATGTATGTGCTGAGCAACAAGCTGAATTTTAGCTTCATGAAAAGAGGTCTTTATAAAGCTGGTTTAGGCATGAGGATATGAAATTCCTCTGGGGATGGTCAGTAACACAAGGCATTCATTTTTCTCTCATTTTCTTTATTCAGGAAGACTTCAGCTGCTACTGGAAGAAACTAGAGTCACTGGGTCTTGTCTTTGAGAAAGCTTAGATGAATTTCACCTTTCAGTATTAGCTTCCAATATTACTAAAAGTATTCTGTGTTATTAAAAAAATTAAATAAAGTAAAATAAAAATGCAATCAATCTCTGAAATAAACAAGTATGCTAGAATTAGCGGGTTTTTGTCTGTCTTTATGTTTTCTGCTGCCTATTTTTGACAGAATTGGTTTTGGTCTTGCTTTTCTTTTCCATGTCATTTATCCCAGATGATTCAGCTATAAAGGGTGTTGTCTATCAACCCAAAATGTAGTACTAACCTATATGGTGTGATTTTTCCTGTGAATAAACAATTCTTAAATTAAAAATTCCTCACTATGTAAAATTGTTTTCATGTCACAACTCCTAAACATAAAAGATTTTTAAAGGGTATAAGGCTTGATAAGTATTAATTTTTTGCATATATAGAGAGAAAACCAGCAAATATCTGTGGGAAAAAAAAAACAGAGTTTACCTATGTCTATAGTATCTGCACTAACTTGCAGGGTTTGCATGTCTCTATTTCCCTTTCATGTAATATATTGGAACGCACTGTAGAAATATTGGCGTCTGCAGTAGCTGTAAGATCAAATATTTTGATGAAGATTATGTACACCTCTCACAGGAAGGAACTAAGACATAGCCAGGGAAAAATAAATAGTCTCCACAATCTGCAAGCTTTGAATCAGTATTAAGCATGATAAAATAAAACAAATACTAGTATTTCCAGCGATAAAAACTCAACTAAGAGAGAAGTGCCAAAACTTACCTTTAGCTCCCACTGTCTCAAATGGGATGGAGTTACTCAGAATGCAGAGCCAGTGCTGTTAGACCCTGACCAATGGCAGTGGCATTCTGGGACTGTGGGAGGTAGTACAGCTTCTACCCTCAGCTGAAGACCTCAGCCCAGGCGGTTTCTCAGACTTCAAACACCTTTACATATGATTTTGCTGAACTAAATTTTTGGAAGGTCAAACAAAGTTTTGCTGTAAGGAAATGGCATTTATTTCACGTGACAGTTTTTGACCCCTTCACCCCAAATTTCTTGCTGCTCCTACCAATATACCAATAACACTCTCAGCTGTATTCTGGAAACAACTTTTTGTGTTACCTGATAGCCTACAAATACAAATTTGTCAGTGTCCAAAATCCAGGCTTAAGCAAAATGGGTCATATATTAATATTTTTCCTATATGTAACATCTCTATTTTGTGAATTATTATATGTGATGATGTTTAATGAATTTCCATCAACTGCAGGAATTATCTGGTATGTATTCAGAGGCACTTTTCTCCCCCCTTTATTTTCTGTAAGTGCTTATGAGGCAATGCTCATAAAATGTACTATTTCCAGTGTTTTCCTTCCAAGAGGAAATGCCACTTTCTTACTAGATATGAACCTCTATCATCTGCTGCAAATGATGGGCATACACTGTAGTATAATGCACTCTATCACACCAGAAAAAGGTTTTACTATACTAGCATAAGTCAAGCTATTTCTTTTCCTTATTGATTGTGTGTCCTTTGTTACCACTTCTTACTTAATTCTGTATTTTTATATCACTAGTATTTGTACAACGTGCACCTATTCCTCCAAATGTTTTCATCATTCTTCCAACTCTTCAGTGAAACATGCCTCCTGATACTGTCAGTGTCCAATATTAGCAGCTAGGAAACAACAGAACCTCTTCTGTATCTATGGAGGGATGTAAGATTCATGTATAAGGCTCAAATGTTCTAAGGAAACTTTATTCCTGTAGCTTTACGTAACTTCCACAGCAAGTTTTGGTTTTTTTTCCAAGAAGTCCATCCTAGTGGGCCAAATTTGCATGGAGCATTGAAAGCACATCAAGAATTTTAAGCCACATGCCAATAATTTGAATGTCCAACATCAAGTTTCTAGATCTAGCCTAGTGAATCCAAGATGTTCGGCAGGATTTGGCCGACAGGTCAAAGGCCAGAAGAGCAATAGCTCTGTTAGCAGATAGGTAGAGGTTAGGGTGTTGTGGGACATACCAAATGGCCCAAGCTATCATGTGCTATTTTGGCAATTGAGTCAAGTCTGCAGTGGGTTACAGTATTATCACCACTCCTGGATGGCAAACTTCTTTCTGAGGAAGGTTTAGCATGCATTGTGTCTATGAAAATCGGGGTCTTGAATCATTAAATCAGGTATTTTTAATTTCTTCATTCACTGTCCCTTCCCGTTGCAAACACATCTTCTTCCACGAAGAATCAGGGCAGTAAGTACAGTGAAAACACCACACCATTGTGCCATTGTGTCCTGTTGCTCTTCTCTTTCTTCAGGTCACTAGCCTCAGTTTACTCCTTAATTTAGAGATCTAGTTGCTTGCAAAGCCTGTGTATGCTCCTACCTGACAAAAAAGCAAACATCTGCACCTTCTGCAACAAAAATTAATCATTTCACCTTCTTACTGCTACTGATAACTTTTATGCTGCTCCATTTGCAAGTAGTTAACATTGTTTCACTTTTAAGTATAGTATTTTCTGTTGTGCTTGGTATTTTAAGATTTACTCTGCTAAATCCTCACTCCCAATGTGTCTTCTTCATTTACAAAACACATCCTCTCTAGGCAGGTCCAGTATTGCTCTCACTTGTACAAAAGATCACAATTTTTTTATTCTTTATTGAAGGAAAATTCTTATCTATAAAAAATTATTCATATCATTACTAATGTTTTTCTTCATTCTTACACAACTAAGTAGATTTAGGCATACTGAGACCTAGGGCCTGAAACCTTTGTGTCTTTTGGTCTGTAGGTTAGCTTTTTTGTTTCATAAGACCGATGAAGTTCAAACCACTTTTTGTCTGGATCTTAGCTTTGATTTTAGTGGTACACTGTATTCCTGTCAGACTACAATATGCTTTGCCGGCCTTGTTTTCCAGGAATATTAAGCAAGTAAAATTAATCAAAGGCAAATGTTAGCTTACAAATACTGGAATTCTATTTTTTGTTAGAGTTGGGGAAACTTATATGAAAAAGAATACATTTTATAAAATAGAATTTTACAAGCTTATGAGCATGATGTTTTGCATAGCACACAAATAAGAAAACAGTTTTCTTTGTTTTGGTTTATGCTTTAAAGAACAAGAATTTGGAGATTGAGTGGTGTATCTTCAGGGGATGTGCCTTAGTTGATGCTGAAATTAATGTTTGGCAGTTTGTTTGAGCTTGGATGACAGAAGTCCTGACGCTAGCAATCCTAGACCAGCTAGAAACCCAAGAGACCCAACAAAAAAAACAAAAAAAAGATAAAAGAAAAAAAAGACTACTTAGAGGCCTTGTGGTATTGCTGAGCAAAAACCCAAGCATTAAAAAAGCTCACAGAAAATTTGTGCTTGAGTTAGAAACTGATTCAGATGACTGCTTGCATTTTCTGAATCCTGTTATCACAGAAGATAATGAAATTCCAGAGACTGACAAAAGGACATTTGGGAGTGAGCTTTTCATGCCCTCTAATTAGTCCTTTCCCTGACACTTGGTTTTTTTCCAGATCCTCTGGCCTTGTGCAGTCTAAGTTACTGTCTTGTGAACTTCCTCAGTTGTCTTTCAATCTTGCTGTCTGACTTAGCTGGGCTTGATTAAAAGCTCACTGAAGTTAATGGAGAGTTCCATCACATTTGGTGGTTTTTGGGGCACTACTTAAACTGGAAGCATATCCAGCTGTGACTATTGCCTAACACATTCCTAGTTAGAATGAATTCCCACTGCATAATTTCTGGCAGTAGTAAACGAATTAATTTATTCGCTTGTTTTTTTTGAAAGGGTTTTGTTTCCATTTCAGTTTTCCCAGTTCTTGGAGGTGCAATGACTCCTAACTGTGTTCTTGAACTCCGTGCCAAAGCCTCAGGGTCGTCCTATTCTTGTTTTTCCAAAACTTTGATTATAAAGCACTAAGCCTTTGATTCAGACTGTCAACATTCACTCATTATAAATATAATTTTTTCTTTGCTTTCTTTTCTTTCAGTCCCCACAGATCCATCCCCAGGAACTTACGATAAGAAAGAATGTGTGGAAAAAATGCTAGCTTTGCCATAAAAAGAAAAATCCTGTCTGACCCTCAGAAAGAGCTTGAGTATTGTACCTACTTTCCCTCTTGTCAGCTTCTCGGCCTGCCAGTCTGAACAGAAGCAGAGGTCTTCAGTCTGCTGTGTCAGCTCTGGAAAATTCTAGTATTGCTTTTTAACAAGAAGAGCAAGATATGTCCAGCTTTGAAAGGAGTGACAGAGGAATCCCAAAATAAATTGTTCATTTTGTTGCTTCACCTTGGCACCTGGCTAAAAGATTCTCCTGGACTGAAACTATAGTGTAAGAGTAATAAAGCAAAATAAATTAACATGCTGATGTATTCTCATCTAGAGCAAGAATAGCAAAATAAAAGATCACCTGGGCCAGAGACCAGTCCTACATAAAGGGGAGGTAATACAAGTGTTTCAGTAATGGTGACAATAATTTCAGCTGTTGGGTTACACAGTCTCTTAAAAAGTCACATCAGCTTCCTCCAAATTTTTCATATTCTGTGACCAGAAATGCATTTGTCAGATGAACAAAATGGGGTCACTCACATTGTGTGACAGAGACAATTGTGTTTTGGTCACAAGTGGGAGGTCCATGAATATTCATTTCTCAAAATATGCTGTGCCTCGTGAGCTTGTTAATGCTAGCATGAGGAAGCAAATGAATGTTTGTTTTCTTTGAGTTAACTGTAGATAAGTGACTGCAAAGTAGATGTAACTCTTTCCACAGACATTCTACATTCTTTGGAAAAACATGTTTTATTGTGAATTAAAAAAAATATTTTCGGATTTAAAATATGACTTTTCAAACAATATCCTTTTAGCTACACATATGTACCTCAACCTAATTCGAGTGGATTTGTTTTAGTTTTCTAAATAAAAGTAGTATTTAGTACTCCAGATTATGCCCACTGAATGAAGAAATTCACTACAGTGCATAGCAAAGACCTTACTCCCTTTCTGCACCTGGATCAACCTTCTTTAACACCCTACTTCTTCCAGGCATTTAATATGAAAATCCTCCAACATTTTCATGGATCTTCCATGCTGTACACATGCGTCTACTTAATGTCCAAGTAAAAGTCTTTCTCACCTTGTTTTTGGTCTATGACTTTATTGTTTCCTGGATCATTATTTATTATTTATTTTCTAATTTTAAATGTGTGTTCAGGATTATACTGAGCAAAGGAAAAGCACAATGTGAAATCCTGGAATCACTGAAGTTACTATGATCAGTTTCAGGGCTAAAATTCGGGCCAATATTTAGGCTGATTCCTTCTGTGGTACTGAACACTCTTGTTTGTTTGTTTGTTAGTTTGTTTGTTCTAAAGGGGTAGGGAGAGGATGGAGAAGTAGGAAGCTGCTTTGATAGATCCCTTGCATGTCTCAGTATCACTTGCATTTCATGAATTGCTGGATTGTGGAACTTTGCTCACCCCAGGGCCCCGGGAAGAGGAGAGCATCATATGAACCTCACTGGGACTAGGGAACAAAGGCTGGATAACAGAAAAACAAATATCTCAGAGAGAAGGAGAAAGGAAGGAAATCATGTGTCTGCAGAAGGGATTAGCATTTCCATTTTGCTCATCAAAGTTAAAAGAAGTACAAAAGAAGGATTTAGAGTGCTCCAGCTGTTCCATCCCCTGTGCAAATCAGCATAAACAGAAGGGAAAAGAGAGTTAAACAGAAAATGTGAGATAGCTACAATTGTTTCTGCTAGCAAAGTCTTGTTTAGATTTAATTATTTCTGCATAAACAGTGAACGCAAGTAATAAGAAGAAGCTTTTTAATGAGTCACAGAAATAACTACCTATTACGTATAGATCTACTCAATTGTCTTATTTGTCATGTTTGCCTGATTTTTGGTTCTTGATGGTGGATTCCTATTCAATTCACATACCCTTAAAGCCTGTTATTCTTTTCCTTTACAGTTACTTTTGTTGTCATCTCTAACTTCCACGGCTAATGCAGGCAGATAGCATATGACTTTTTCCCTGTCATTCAAATGTTTATTGTTGCTTTTTTGTACTGCCTGTCCAGCTGTTTGGTTTTAGATTTTGGGGTTTTTGTCAGCTGTGTCCTAGATCTGTCTAATATTGCTTACTAACAGTAAGATCTCAGAATATTTTCATACAGTCTGGTCTACCAGACTGTGATGAATTTCTAAATGAGCATTCAGAGTATCGTTTTCTTGCATATGTAAAGACCATATCTATATAGTCTCTGATACCTCATGGCATTCAATATACTTGGAATTACTTAGTTGCTAAGAAAAAACTTAGCTTTAACAGAGACCCCGCACATTTACAGTAGAATCAAGCAGTCCATAGTTATAGCAACAGGAATGGATGACTCCTACTTTTCATTCAGACGGGGTGATTTAGAGCCTTCAATATCTGCTTCTGAAATTACTAAACTTTGTTTCAAACTATGAGCAAGATCCAAAACCTATTACTTTTTATCACCTTAAGCCAAGCTTGCTGTAAAATTCAAGGATCCTCCTTAAATACATTTCCAATTTTACATCTCTTACATTTGTTTGTGTAATAAGCTTGCAAGTTAAATTCATCATAGCATGCTATCCACTCTCTCCCTATGTTATAAATTTTAAAGTAGATGAAAAGCTTGTCAAATTGTTACTATATATTATATACGAATAAACCATATTGTTAGCCTAGAAAAGTACTTTGGAAATCGGAGAACTCGTTATTCAAACTCTGCTAAAACAGGTCTGAAATACGCTTTATAATAAATTATGTTCCTTGCACTTCTTTTTATTTGATCAAAAGGTGTCAAGAGAATATATTTTTTTCTAAGGATGTTTAGTATCTTTGGTTTTGAAACAACTGGGCGGTAATACTGAAATATAATCTAAACTGATGTTGGTGCCTAAGATAAAAATTTTCCCTGTTCCATGTAAATATGCATATGAGAGAAGAAAAGATGTTTTTTTTCGAAGATTTTGCTGGAGAAATCTTCATGGGTCAGTTTTTTCTACCTTGTTACTACTCCTTTCATACTTTTCAAATGACTTCGTTTACAACACACGTGGTTTGGTCTGTCAGGTACGTGCATGCACACAGATCTCTGCAGGTTATACCAGAGCTCATTAATGAAAGCAGTTTCAGGAATTCCCACCGAGGCCAAAGGCAGGAGTCAGAGCTTCAGACTCACATACTTGGGTTCTGTTCCACTCACATGAGACAGACTGTCATTCTTCTAAAACCAAATTTACAGTTTGCAGTTTAAGAGGTATAATTTGCATCAGTTTTGAGAAGTAGCAGGGAAAGAAATCGCTGTTCTTTCTTTAATCGTGGTTGAATATAAGATAGCACTGCTGAGTATGCAAGCATGTGGTGTTGCAAAATGGTTTTTATTAGCATACAGAGTTATTGTCTGCTGTTCCGGCCCAGCCTGCAGACTGGTGGTGTTAGACCCTTTCAGGAAAATGCAGTTCCTGGCCCCAGAGATGGAAAATTTCAGCGAGTTTTTGCTTAGCTAAACAAGTACAGTTCAGAGCTGGGTTATCGCATTTATTGCTAAAAGATGAATGGTGTTTTGCTTGGGATTGAAAAATAAACAAGAAACAAAGTTCAATAAGACAAGGATTTGGAATTCAGTAGAGCACAAGCTTTGTGTTGTGTGTTGATACATCCATTTATTCAAATGAAATCATGAACTCTATTATACTACACTTATTTAATGGATACAGACTATAAGAGATTTTATATAGCATAATGTCCTCATTATCCTGAGAAAATTTGAAATTGATGTAATGCATTAAAGTCGGTTTTCTCATTAGCATAAATATTTCCCAGTTTCCTATGAAGTCTGAATATGAAATTGTATGTGCGCTCTTAGGTTTGCATTTTGTATTACATATATTGCAGTGGTTTATACCCTCTATACGTCTTTCCAAAATGTTAAAAAATGCTTGTAAAGAAGATGGCATGATCATTTGCATTTGGCTGCCTTCAACTAATCCTACATTTGCAACATAAAGGTGTTCTCTGCTTTCACTGAATTTGTTACAAAATGCATGGATATTAATAACTTGTGGTATCTTAAATTTTATAACAGTACAACTCACTAGCAAGTAATTCTCACACACAGTAATCCAAAAAAGTTATAATTCCTCCAGACTGCAGAAAATAATCTGGGAATTAATAGTGCAGTGTATAAACCAGTCATTTTAAGACTTTCCTCAGCCACCAGTGTTGTCAGACGTGCAACTACTGTTCATGTTGTCAAAATATCAGGAGAATTGCATCCCTCAATGCCATATATGCATTGCCTCCTTTGCATTGTTTCTTCTAGCAGGAGCCAAGTTAGTGGCTCTGAGGGCTTTGATCTCAAGGGAAGCTCTACTGACCTTAATCTACATTGCTCTGATCTAGTATTTTGGAAATAGATGAATTCTCTTAGTCTCTTATGGAATCAATGATTGAATAGAAAAGTGTCTTCCCCTGGAGTAAAAAAAAAAAGGACTTTTTAAAGCTGAGATACAAAGAGTAAAATAGCTCCCTTTTCCCCCCAACAGATGTTTTCAAACAAAAAATGTGTTTTCATATTAAGAGGTATTTTAATATTAAAGAAAAAACAATTGTCATCCCATTACAAAACCAGGAATAAATTATATATAATTTTGGAATAAATTTTGTAGGATTTTATAAAATATTAAAATTGTAGCTTTAAATTCAGGGTTTTCAAAATATGAAGGTCTGACAAGTAGATTCTCTCCTAATTAATTTAATCAAAGAACATACCCTGTAAAATAGAGCTGCAAATGATCTGCCGCCTCTGGACCTCAGCAGGATTGCTATTGCCAGTGCAACTGATTATCTACAACTTGCTTTCTTCACATTAGTAACATGGTCATTGTTTTCTGAAATTATATATGTTTTCATGTAGTAAGCTGTTAAGTTTTCTTTAAGCACAGTTTTTCTTTTCTTGCGAATAACAGTCTCCATTCTATAGGAAGTGTTGTTTTCTGTTAACAGCAATTTCTGCCTTTGAGATATCTGACATTCAAAAAAAAAAAAAAGCCCGTGGTCCAGGGTTGCTCTTCAGTGGCAGGGATAGCACCAAGAGTTTTGGAGAAGCTGTAGAGGAGGAGAGCAGCTTCACCACCATGGCCCATGAAGGGTGTCAGGGCACCAGGGAGTGGGAAGATGGGGAAGAGAGAAGGCACACCTGCTTTTGTAGGTACCCCAGCTTTTTTAGCCCTCCTTACTGCTCCTTTAAGCCAAAGATGGCCTTCACATGTTTATTCATATGATAGAGGAGAGACTATCCTGCTTCACAGATGCATTCAGGTAGCTTGAATGATGCAGTGGCTAAATCCACACCAGCACCAAGTCATCTGACGGGGGAGAGATCAGACGAAAACCAAACGTGCATTTCCAAGTAGACCTAGCAGACACAGTATGGGTTCTGGTAGATGATCCAACCCTGGTTATAACACAGAATTTCAGGATCTATCTGGCTTTTGGATACTTCAACTTAGCAGCTGAAGGTACAGAAGGAATGGTGGCACTCCGTGGGTGCATGGGTGCTGTGGTCGGGGAACGCGGGGCAGAAGTGAACGAGCCTGTTGCACAGAGTGAGACAGACATAGCTTGTCTGGGCCAAGGGCTAACCACAGCCTGACTCCAGGACCTCTGGCACTGTAAACAAGAGACACATCACCCTTCAGCCAATAGTTCTGTTTATTTGGTTTGAATTTCTGCTTTAAACTGTTTCTTTTCTGAGTGGATGTGGGAACTTGTCCTTTGAGACACTAATGCACAAAGAATGTGAGTGTCTTGGTTTTTCTCATAGGCTTTAAGGAAAACTATTAATTAGCTTTAGCTCTTTGAATGATTATGGGTTTATTTATTACTGATAAAATAACATGGCTGTGAACAAAAAATTAAAGATGTTTTTAGCCAGACCTTCGTTTCTATAAATTAAATATTTGGAAAACATCTTTAAAAAGTTTGTAGAAAATATCAACACAGACTGTAGTTCAGCAAAAGTGCAGGTTGCTGTAAGCATGACAGTGAAGGAAACTATCATTAGCTGATGAGCAGCATGTGAATTTCTCTGCTATTTTACAGGTCAGACAATCATATTTTTAAAATGCAGGTATCCAAGAAAAAGACTTGAGTTAATACTCCGTGTTTATTTGTGGTTGAACTGAAGTATTAAAACATTGCTTTTCAGCTCTATTTGAAATATAGGTGGCGTTTTCCAAAAGTCTTTTTCTAATTTATACACACACACACACGCACATACACACAGAGATCCTGGTAACTTCAAAGGATCTCAAGACAGTGTGATCAAATGGCCCTTAAACTTTTGATTAGTGGCATTGTCTTTTAGGGGTTTTCCGTGTTTTCCTTCATTGCCTGCACAATGTGTCATTGACCCTCATTGCTTAAAATCAGTATTTACTCAGCTCACCATCTGAATCAAGTTACCACGAGGTCTCTGCTCTGCAATCTCTGTCATCTCTCTGTTGCCATTGACAGAAACAGGATCAGAGCAGGCCGATGAAAGGCCTTTTATCCAGCACAGCCAATACAGCTAAAATACAGGTAAAATGGTTCATTGAGTGAAATTTCACTGCCAGATATCATCCAGAAGAGACAAACAAAGCAAAACATGACCACTTGATCTAGGCAAGTTTTGGGAAAATATACAAGGAAGGGATGATACACAGAAGGGAAAAGGAAAGTGTTAGGTTTCCATGTGGCTGCAAATGTGGTGTGCTTCAGTGCTATTTCAAGGTTGTTATGTCCTGTTTTCACACAAAGTTGTGCTGATGAATGTGTGAAGGAATCATTCATGGGGAAGTTTCAGCTTGTGCAAGTTTCCTAAAGTCAGGAAACACAGATTAATCCGGATTCATTTACCTTTGGACTAAGGGAATAACTCCAGCTCTGGTGCAGAGGAAAATTCTCCATCCAGGCATAAGAGAAACAGTGTTGAATTTCATTGTATAAATGGTGCTTTCCTTTTGTTTCTGTCCTTTGATAAGCAGTACAGTGATTATAGTGTTGTTTGCCCAGATGCCCACAGTTATTTTGCTGATTCCTTTGGTAGTCAGTTGGTGCACTGTGAGTAACTGGGGGAAAAATTATCTGCTGGCACCATGACAAAAGGCCTTCTGTCAGCCATATATAAATTCACGTGGAAAAAAAAAACTTTAAAGTTTCCTAACTGTAAGGGTAGTAGAGGAATTGTCCTATGATGGTGAAAAGCCTTTGGTCGTGTTAGTGTAAAATCACAGAAATGCATTAATTATACTATGTGATAACAAGTAATGGAGATTTTTGCTCCAAATAAAAAAGTTGTACATGAAGATCAAAAAGGGTTCTTTTACCATCTGGGAAAAGGGAGTAAGTGGGGATATTCAGCTATAGCCTGATGTGGCAAAAATGGAAGGCAAGGAGGAGTATTTGAAACTGGGTGTTTATAATGTATGAAGTGTATCTGAATGACATGTGTGAGGAGAGAAGGAAAAAAAATAAAAGAATTGCTGTACTGGAGACCAGAAGGAAGATATTTTAATAACAGAGCTTTATAAAAATACTGACAAGCACCACGCATAGGCATAACAGTTCAGGTATAGGAAAGAGCGTAGCATGTAGTGACAAAATTCAGACCACGGAATTGCGGTATCCAAAAGAAGAGTGGGTGAGATATTAATATCAGTAAGGAAGACACATAGACGGCATTGTGGAGAATTACAGAAGAAAAGAGTAAGCTGCATTTTCCCCATTCAAAAATCCAGTTTCTTTAATATAGTCATCAGCAGGAGTTTGGGGAATCCCTACCACAGAGGTTAAAGATCAGGTAGTGTGAATCAATAAATTTGTCTAAGGAAAATGAGCAATGAGAGATCAGCAAGGAGTGGAAGAGATTGAGGGAAGGACTAAGAGCTACAGAAGAATGACCTGAGAAGTAAGAGGACACCCAGTTACTGATGTTGCTGTTTAACCCATAAATAAGATGCTGAATCACCATTTTTTTCACGTAATTGTTTCCTGGAAGGAAAAAAGACATTTCAGTTTATCTCTATTATGCAGAGATGTAAGTGTTCATCTTGTTTTTAATTTCTAGTATTCACAGTTTTCTTTGCCTTAGAAAATTTTGAGGGACACAGCTGCAGCTGGTGAAAATCATCAGATTTTCCTGTCAGAGTGCAGATTAATGAAAGCTGATCCCTGAACATTTTATGGTGGTTTAATGATAGCTAATACACAAGCATGATATGCCAAAACTAAATGTAAATTAAAGAACAGTGCAGTGCAACTTGTAAAACTACATTACTGAAGTAAAGCCATCTCTGAGGTAAATCACTTGGAGCCTGTGGTGAGCTCAGTCTGCTGGCAAAAGTGGTTGCTTTCATTTACACCTCTGAAATGCCATTAACAAAGGCAGATTTTGGCCCACGTGCTACTTTAAGTAGAATTCAAGGGCAGTGAATAAGTCAGACATTTCTATCATTAAAAAGAATCCTGCTGAGGGGACCAGTCAGCTTTGGTTGCTACTCTATAGTGCCAGTGACTGTCACTGTATCAGCTGCTATAGAGAAAAGTTTGTTCCTGAATGACTTAATGCAAGAGCATTTGAAATGGTTTCATTTCATTACGTCTGGAATTTTATATCATAGAATAAAGATAGTAAAGGGAGCAGAGGAGAACTCCATAATATATAGTCTGAGAAGAATAACCAAAGGCAACAAAAACTTTCCCTTTGGCAGTTAGTTTTTTGCCTTTTACTCCATGAAACATAAGAACTTTTATTATATAAAACTGTGCTTTCTTGTGAATTTTTCCTTTAAGTTTGCCAATGAGAGATGATGATTTAATTCTTTCCAGATATTCAGTTGATTTAATATAATTTCTTTCATGTGGAACAAAAGGGGATAAATGGGCACAGATCCTAGAATATCTATTCGTTTTCACAAATCCTTAAGGGTACATTTCATGGAATCACAACATATTTTCGGCACTCAATTCTTGAAATAATTGCACAGTGTTTGATTATAAGGCTGTTTACTGAAGATCATGTGGTGTTTGTCCTGTGTGCTTACCCTTTTTTTTTTTTGTTTGTTTTAATGGACTGAGATGTATGTTTGAATCAGAAACACTATTTAAAACAGACATATTTGAATAAGAAGCCCTCTTGCCCAGGTTCTCTAGACACAGCTGTTACTATTTCAAACCCAGAAGCTTTAATGTACCTCATTCTCATTCCATTTCTCTTGGATTATTTCCAGAATAGCTTGAAGCATTGATTATGGTTAAAAGCTTCATTTTCCTCTAACTAAAACCAGTTTCATGGAAGTTTCATTTCATAGTGTCTTTTATTTACTCGTGTGCCTCTTCCTCTATCCTGTGTCTTATACGTGCACGCAGTATGTTTCTTTTGTGTGCTACACATATTTAGCTGGAAAAAAACACACTGAAGAGAGCATGTGAATCACTCAATTGGGAGCTATTGACACAAAGAACAACCTTGCCACTGTGGAATTCTGGCAAGAAGATGAGTCAGTGTGGAGAGGGAATGAGTGATCCAAACCAACAATTTATTCCCTAATTAGATTGTGTATTGAAATAAAAATGTGTTGTGTTAAGGTTGAGCCAAAAAGCAATACTGTGGGTAAAGGGATTTGGTAGGACAGCTGCTGAGTATTTTCTTCTCAGTTTTCCCTTTCCTTTGAAATTCGCTTTCAAAATTAATAACATTTTTTTACTGTTCTACATATGACTGAAGTAGAAACGGGCTTAGGGAAAGTCACACAGTTTACCTTTTAGCCCTTCCTTTTCCCTCAGCTTTTTGATAGGAACCCATAAGATCATCCTCCCTGTCTGGGAACGGCTGTTTCACTGACTTCATTGTCCCGAATGAGGGAACAGCTGAATTTTGTTGCTATTGCTGTCATGGCCATTTCAAAACAGTGCTGCCGTTCTCACTGTCGAATCGTCAACCGGAATCCATTTGGGACCAATGTAACCCGATCTATCTGTATAATAAGAAATTCACTTTTACGTTCCTGGAACCCCAGAGGATGTAAGATCAGATGTTTATCTGCCTTTAAAAAAAAAAAAAACAAACCTGAAAAATGTTTATCTTGAAAGGTAGCCTGTTCTTCAGTGAAAAAAAAATACTGCAAGTTGGATTTCTGATATTCTAAAATATTAATTTAAATTTAAATTTGGTGCATATCAATCAACATTAAGTATCCAATTGTTTTCCTATCACGAGTAAGGTGGCTTTACAAAGCCATCTCATTTAGATGGCCAAAGATTTTGTAATTAAGCAGTGTTTGGACAGTTCTTAGAATTTATTTAAACATTTTTTCTATAACCGTCAAATATTGACTTTTCTCCTTCAGCATGGACAATTTTTTTCTGGTGTTCCTAGAAAAAAAATAGGACTTTTTCATTGTATGATGTGAAATGGAGGCTAGCAAGAAGCAAAACTTTCCTTTTGATCTTGTAGTACATCTGAGCCATGATTCAGCACCTAAAAGTATTTAGGGGGTAATAGCACTTCTGTAAAGCCCAACAAGTAAACATGCCTCTGAAAATTAATAGACCTTGGATCTTATATCAGCCAGTGTCTGATACGCCAGCTGATAAATCTAAGCATGTAAGCTGATAAAACACGGAGAAGCATATGGTTTACAGGATGAAGACTAAGCCTGAGAAGCTGCCGGAGCTGATTTGTCAGATGACGTTGCCTCTTCATGTGGTTTTCAACTAATGAAATTGATGGTTGTGGCGTATTTCCACATTCCTTCCGGAATTCATTCTAAAAGGCTTGAACAAGAGCATGAAACAGTTCACAGAATACAGCAATGCGTGATTTGAAGAAAGCTCACACGTGTTATTCACTCATCTGCACGTTTCCTTCGTGTTTGGACTGCGTATTAATCAGTGCTTTAGCCAGCACTACAAATCTTGAACGCTTACTCTTAGCTGTTGCCGTCGTGCCAGTTCCCAAAAGAAGTAACTCTAGACTAGGCTGAAGGATTATAAATCTCAGGCTATAAAGCAGCATTGTGGACTGATAATTTTCAATCTTTCCAGCTCCCAGTTTCCTCCCTAAAAGCACCCGAGCATCTTGTGTCTCCTTCCCCCTTCTTTTACTCTCGTGCAAAGGGATGCCCGGTAAGGAAGGCCTCTCTCAAGCTACCTTCTTTTCCAAATGTTTTTCCTTCTTCTGCTTTTATCCCCTCATCACAAGTTTTTCCTCTTCCCTTCCTAGTCATCTTTTTCTTGTATTTTATTTCCTCTCTTCTAGTATTTGACTTCTTTTTTCTTCTTCCTTATAGGCATATGGCTATATTAGTTACATGAAGAATGAAAGATAAAGTTGTTTTGTTACTTGCTCAGATACTGGCCACAACAAGAGCCTTTTCCTATATCTGGAAGTACTGAGTAAAATTGGTAACAGCTAAGGCTCCTGCATAGATTTTTGAGATCTCTAAGATTTCTCCCTAAAAATGCAGTTTTTCTACAATTAAAATGCTGTGAAAGGGCACTTTTTTAAAAGTGGAAAAGGCCATCAATATGGCTAAAGTTAATATACTTTTCTAAGTAAAGAATGCCACCCACAGCCATTTTGACTGTGAACTGTGAACTGATTTCTGACTTGTTCCTATCACATCACTTCCTTTTCATCAGTTTGTACCTGCTCCCGGTTCTACAACTGACAAAATAACTCCATGATTTTGTGACTCAGGGGACGAAATCCCACCTAATCCTGGTCAAGGGCTGTACAAGCTACCTAATTTGATTTCAGCTTTTCTTTCAGCTGTGCGAAGGACAAGGCTTCAGTATGTTCAACTCATCTTTAGACATGTTAAAAGGCTTCAGTCTGAGGGCTTAGTCTCTTGAAAGAATAGGAATTTCTATTCCCAGCAAGGAAGTTAACTGGAGTTAACAGCTCCAAAGATTCCCAGTATGTCGGGCATTTTGTTGAATTTGAAAAGACTCTTAAAATTATTATGTGTGTCACTACACACACAAAGAGCAGGACAGTTTAGAAATATTAAGTGTTTGCACGTCAGTGGGAGGCAAATATTCCATACAAAACCTGTCTGCTAGCAGATCAATGTGGAAAAGTTTATCTAAAACGTTTCAAATGGTCTACTAATGATAAGATATGCTTGTTATAAGTTTATTTTCTTTTAAATAGGGCACATGAATTCCTCTGAAAATAGCTTCTGAAATAATGAAAACTAATGCAAACTATAGGAATACTTAGTATATTCTCCCTGTAAACAATAACAGCTTTCAGAAGAGTTAGTTTCTTGAGGTTTTTTTAAGCAAGTTAAATGTTTACATGAGCTTTCAGCAACACTTATGACTACTGGGCTGTGCCCAAACTGGTATGTTTTAAACAGTTTCTGGAAATCTAGAAATGCTGCCTGATGACTGTTTAGACCGGATTGCAATGATCAGTATGGAAAAAAACAGTGTTTCAAACCAACCCTGTTGACAGCCTGCCATTTACCTCTGAGAAGGTAAACAAGAGACAAATCCTCACACATTATCAGAAAACTGAGAGTGTTAAATTAGCCAATGCAATCAAAGGAGGCAGTTTGAGGGGATAAAACGGATTCATTTCTGCATTCACAGCTTTCCACTATTTCTTCTCTCTGAAGTCCCTCTGGGTTTATGCCTTAGCAGGCTTCATGCATAGGTTTCCAAAGACCTGTACAAGTAGTTGCACTTACTTTTAAGTTCGACAGTTTGCCCCAGTTGCATCTTCATCTCCATCTGTCTTGCTCTGGGTGATTTTCTGCTCTGAATGTTTGTGATAAATACACTTCACTGAGTCGTTGAGCCCATTTTTGCATTGATTCCCACCACGTAATTCAACGTCTTCATAAGCTGAGCTGTTGGCAATTTGCTTCAACTCCTCAGACACGGGACACCCAGGCTGTCATTCCTTCATCAGGCCCAGATGACCCATGTCAGAAGCAGCCCACCAGCAACCTGATTTAGCCCACTCCATACCTTACAGTACGAAAATTGGGAAAAATCCCGGTATGGTGCTAGTATTAAACCAGCAGGAATAAAACCACATGAGCGTCAGGAGTTAAGCAGAGCATTTCTAAATATGGGGAAAGCAGGAACCACAGAAAGCCTTGAATCCCTGGAGCACCTTTTTCCTTGCACAAGCATCTTGCACAAATATTGACCACAACTGCAGTTGAAATAGCACAAAAAAGGGGGGCTGTAACGCAGGCTTTGCAAAAGTAGGAAAATACAGGCACAAGTCTTATTAATGCTTTGAGGAAAATTGGAAGCGTGGATAGTACTGCAGCTGAAATCATTCTCAATGTTCCTCAATACCTAATAATTCTGCTACACTGATCCCAGACAGAATGCAGATGTAAATAAAGAACAAGGGAAAAAAAAGGAAAGAATGGAAATTTTTGCTAGAGAACAGAAAATGTGCTTTTCTGATTGTTTGTTTATTTGGTGGTCAGTCTAATGTAATAATATTTATACTTATTTGAGGAAGAATTAATTATTTTAGTCTTCTTCTTTGTATAAAAATGAAAAATAAACCTCACACCATGTTTATATGTGGTATTTTAAATTGAATGTTAAAGAACTTGCACCAAACCAAAATAAACACATAAATAACTAGCTTTTTAAAAGATCCAAACCACCAGGACCTTCAGAGAAAACCTCCATGCACAGCTTTCTCTTCCGAATTTGGTCAGTAATTCAGAGGCAGGGAATTTGGGGACCTTGTTCCTGGCAGATTTGTCAAAGACGTTTTAAGTGTAACTCACTTCTATTCTGCTACTAAGCAGAGTTGAGGAGTGTTGCCATCAGTCTTTTTCATTGGAAGCAGTTCCAGTGATTAAAAGAAAACAAACCTTAGGATTCACAAAACAGCATGAACCTCTAGTCTGGTGCTGAAAACAGCCTCCTCTGAGGAAAAAAAATCTACACTCCAATTCAGTCTGCTTCTGATTCAGACAAGGACTTGAGCCTATAATACCATGAAGCCTATCCTCACTGCCAGGAGAGAGAATCGGTGATTATTTGAAGTCCTGTAACAAAGTAGAGCATCACAAGGAGATTACCGTCCTTGAAATAGGATTCCTAGCAGTGAGAGCATGATGTTAGACAAATTCAAGGATTTCATAACTGGTGAAGGACATATCATGCTACATGGACATCTTAGCAACAAGAATATTAAATAAGAAGCATGAACACTATTTTTTTTATTTTCCTTTCCTTTCCTCTGGCTGAAACAATTTGCATTTTTTTTTCTGAAGCCACTGGCACTTCATAAAAATGGTGAGAGACCATTTTAATGACTAAAAAATTATGGAAAAAAACTAGCTTCACTGAGAGCTGCTGAGCCCACACGTCACTTTCGTTGCCCCGGTCCCTAATTAGGAACAGCTTTTCTTTGTGGAAGATGTGGTTCTTCACAAATTTTCCCACAAAAAATACTGGGAGTGGGGAGAGAAATCCTTGGAAAAGAGATTTCCAGATATGCTCTCTCCACATGACAGCACCAGCCTGTGTCTGCAGGCAGGCGCCAGAGGAGGTGTGAGCACTGCGAGCAGTGGGGCTGTTCTGCTGCCATAGCTGTGTGCAGTCAGGACAACCCTTTCCCTGGAGAATTCCAGATGGACCTGAAGTACCAGGAAAGGGCAGGACGTCAGGACAGACATTAACACCACGTGCATAAAGATGCATAAGCAAAAAAACACTGAAGAAACAAAGCTAAATCAAGCTGATAGGAAGATAGTTTGGTCAAATGGATATGGAATCACAGAGTGATTTGGGTTGGAACAGATCTTTAGGATCATCTAGTTCCAAGAGCTCTGCGTGGGCAGGCAACCTTCCACTGCACCGGGTTGCTCAGAGCCTCGTCCAACCTGGCCTTGAACATTTCCAAGCAAAGGGCACCCACAAGTTCTCTGAAGCCTTCTCTTCTCCAGGCTGAACAGCCACAACCCTCTCTGTCTTCACAGGAGGGGTGTTCCAGCCTTCTGATCAACTAAGTGACCCTCCTCTGGACTCATTCCAGTGCTGCAGAAATCAAGACAAAAGCAGTAAGAAGAATATACAGGCTGTTGGCAACAGTGCAGGGAATATAAGAAAAAACTCTATTGGGAGATGTTTTGAATTCATTGAAGTGTAGATTTGCTGGAACTAGCACTGCTAAAGCAAGCACAGGACTTAGAAGCAATATAATTTCTACTAATATGTGAGATAGTAAGTTAGCTAGGGCAGAACATGATATGAATTATAGATATTGCTGAAGTGGTTATTACTGTTCCTGAGTATCAGTACACAGACAGAGTGGTGCCCTATAGAGCCTCTCTTCATGTTTAAATGGGTAAGCAATTCTGGGTAAAAAAAAAATGCAATTATGGAGGAGACTTTCAGTCAAGAGAAAGATATTAACTTGCTGACTTTCACAAAGCCAAGGATTTTCAGCCACGCATGGCAGAAGATATTAGCTGTTTGATGATCAACACAGAAATGTAGATGTTACAGTAATCTGCTTCCAGTTAGGTAATGCAACTAGCTGCAATTTGGTATCAGCAAATAGTTTTTGTATTTCTATTCTAACAGTTTTTCTATTTTTCTGTTTCTATAGGCTGGAAAAGTGAAGAGCAGCTACTTGTAGCAAATGTTGAAACAATTTGGATGCAGCAAGGGTGGCTGAAAATCTCTTCAATGACATGTGCTGGAGCTAGTAATTGCAAACATGCAAATTAGTTTTCTAGTTGTCTTCCACATTTTTACCTCAGTGTTTGTGTTTCTTCCTTCAAGTGTCATACAGGCTGCTGTGGCCACTGGCATCTATGCGTGATTGTTATGGTGGTGTTTTTCTCTAAAAATGTTGAAGAAAAATAGTGGTAGCAAACTGGACTATTGAGAAAGAAACAGAAAATGCCAGAGAAGAGTGTGGAGCAGGGAGAATCACGCATGTGGCTAAATTTTTAACTATGCTGGCAGCATCTGAAAAGGACTTTTCTTCTTGCAGAACCAGCTGTGTTATAAAACCCCACAGCTTTTTGATAGATCCAGCATTCCAGCCTCCAATCATGCTGGCAGACATGTCAGAAACATCTGGGTATTTTTCAGTTCTTGAGTCTCTCACTTTGCTTTAGTGCTTTTCTTTAGGGGGCAACTGTCTGTACCCTGGGCTGTGGTGATAGCATATCTGTGTTAACAACCTTAATTTCAAAATTACCTAATATATAATATGGATTTCTGCAAAAAGCACCAGATGTTTGTGGTTTGGTTGTGATTGATCGTGACTGCAGTATGCTTATGGTGACCTGTTCTTAGCTTCTCATGCTTGTAAATGTCTGTTTCTGTACACAGTATTCCATTCAAAACTGTTTTCAATGTGTTCTGAGAAGTAAGGGAAGCAAATGGCTGTTCTATGATGCCAGCTGCACTTTCAGACAGGACAGCTGAGAGGTCTGTTCCTCCCGCCTTTCAGAGGAAAAGAACACAATTTTTTCTGAACCAGGAAATATCAGTGGGGAGTCAGAGCAACCTTGGATTAAGAAGAATTAATATCAGATTTTCAAACACAGTGATGGTTTTTACATTGTATCAGTGGCTCTCAACATTGGGAAAAAGACAATGTGTTTTACATATTCCTTTATAGTCTTCTGGCGCAATGAATGAACTGGCTGTGCAGTGGCTGAAAGCCTACATTGTTTAGTACCACACAATAATGCAATTTAGGCCTGCTATTGTAGTCTGAAAGGAAATATCACCAGCTTTCCCAGGACTTTTAAGAATACTTCAACTGTTGCAAATGGCCATGTACATGCAGTAAAGAATCTTAACCCCCAATCAGTATTGATTTATTTTGTGAAGGTCTCTGCAGCCACATAACTGTTTTTTATTCTACTTCGTCGAACTGGTTCTGGGAGAGAGCATCAGGATGGAACAAATTAGCCTGAGTGAGAATACTTAAGATTTTCTCTTTATTAAATAGTTCCCAGATGTGGAGTCAGTGCCTTGCATCAGAGGTGTAGAATACAGAGAACTTGGCAGCAGCAGCTCTTCAGCCCAATAGAAGTTTGTCATAGGATATATCATGAATTTTCACTCAGATTGGCTGGGATTTGACAGGAACAAATCTTGAGCATCAATCCTCATGTGTTCTAGAATTGTTGCACAGGATAGTACTGACTATTTGAAGGACTAATTTATAAGGATTTCCACATTACGCTGTATTGGAAAAATAGCAGTACAGCTGGTGAAATCCCAGTTAAAAATTATTTCATCAGACCTTGTGCTCCTGATTCTATCACATAATGCCCCTATCCAGCAGATGGAGTACATTGATGCTCTAGTATCCCTTTATGATTTTACATATCAACCTTTCTCATATGTAAGCTTGACATCTCTTCGGGGAAGGTTTAGTCTTTTCTTTAATGTGTATATGGGACCTAAAAGGGTAATAATTTTTTACTGGATCTTCAAGATGCTTTCCTGTACATTTAGAACTGTAAATAATATTAGTAGTATGCATATATGCCTGTGAATATTCACTTTGGAGTACATGTATTTGTTTAAAGTAGAAATTAATTTCCAAGTACAAGAACATAATTATTGTTATAATTTAATTAGTAGTATTGTCACATAATTCTTTTTCCAAAAATAAATTACTATGCTGTTATTGAGTAAAGAACATAGCTAAACATGCATACATATTTTAAAGACTTTTGAAATCTATATTTTTTTCATATAGGGTGAACACAGAGGTACAGAAAATAGTTTTGCTAGAAGGGCAGGAGTTTCTCAGCAATCACATAAAAATAACAGCAAAAATAAATTTTTTAGTGATCAGATTTCTGAATGGGTTAATCCTATGCTGGGTTTCTATAGTAGGTTGTTTTCACAAGTTCTCTGGAGCAGAAGAAGGCCTGATTTTCAGATAACAAGGATTGATTGTTAGAAATTGGAGTTCTCAACACTTAAAAAAATCTATTTTTACGAAAATGCCTAATCCTCAAAGCAAAAATTATACCACATGCATAGTCTTTAAATGCTTGCTACTGAGGCCAGTCTTAAAATGTTAGCAATAGATGCAAGATATCAACGAGCAACTAATTACTTCTATCTAGAAATTCAAGAAGACTAAAATAATGACTGATGGATAGTCTGTTGTGCTGGCTAGTAGAAATGAAAATGTCATAATCTCTCAGTGAATAGTTGGCTCTAATATTTGAGTCATTTATTGAAATGCCAATATTATAAAATAGAAAAAAAAATCAACCAGATTTGATAAAATCAACCATATTTCATAAAAAGTCGTCTTATGATGTCTCCCTTGTTAGTGAATTGTTAACGTATTGTGTTCTGATTAGCTGGACTTCTCTAAAATCCAGTATTATTGTGTGCATGTATGTGAGTTAGCAGATAGCTGAATACTGCTCTGAGTTGATTGTATTTGCTTAAATGATACAATTCCTATGCAAGTGCTTTCCTAGTTTGGTAAATAAGTGGGAGGGGATGTATCTCTAATTTCTTAATTTTCTCTTCATCGCCGTTGCATTAACTAGCCATTCAAATCTTTATGAAGTTCCTAGTCCATGAAATATGTAATCATTGCTATTCTTGGTTGTATCTCTCTGCAAACTAAAATTAACCAAATATTCAATGATGATCCAAAAGTTGCAGAAAGAAATGGTGTCAAAACTAGAAATGGAATAAAACAGCAGAAAACTGGGACTTTGAGAGAACAGAATTGAATCTCATGTTCTCTTGTCCCTGGATTTGAGTTGGATGAGTTTATTACAGTTCTGAAATTCACTAAATAAATCCCTACAATGATATATGTTCAGCACATTGCTTTGGATGCTAAGCCTCACGTGCTTTTTGTCTTAAAAGTATTAGCCTTCAAAGGATGAGAGCAGTTTATGGGTTATTTAAATGTTAAGTGGTTGCTCACCACAAGTCACTACCTGAAATGTCGGTGGCAGTTCTGATAACTAGGAATCATGCAGCTCATTATTTTATTAGCATATGCATTTGGCCAAGTGTACCCAAATTCATTGTGTTAGTTAATACATAACAAAATAAGGACTCGTAACTTGTTTATAGGAATGATGTTAGCAGGGTAGGCATCGTCACATTGGACAAGAAAGATGTAGTAGGCAAGAATTTTCTTTGAATCTTTGAGATCTTACACTGATGATTTTCGATATATTCACATTAGAAATGTATAGGATAAGGTGTTAAGCACGTTTCAGGTCCATACAAAATCCTTTCTGAAAGAACAACCTTTTCAGTCTTAGAAAAGATACAAGCCAAGAAAAAAAATTAAAGTCAAATAAAGCCGTTACTTCTTGAGTTATGGGTTAGAACAAGTTTCATTCCAGCAAAACTTGTATTTTAGCACTCTCACAGTACAAGAGTGACACTGCAATATCTTAAATGACAACAGCTTGAAGTAATCGGAAGCAAATCATGATGTCCAATGGGATTGGAGGTTGAATTTCATTTCCATCCAGACGCAGGTATCGGAGGCGAGGGATGTTGCCATGATAACCATAACCTTCTTCTAGGGTAATGGAAACTGGGCATATTTGAGTACCATTGACACCTGAAAATGTAGATCAACATGTTAGGTTATTTCCACTGGAAAAGTTCATGAAGATAAAATTCACTTAGGACAAAAATAAAGTGAACTTCCACTGACGTTAGCATGGGAGACTGTTGCTTTTGTTACCATTTAAATACTTTGTTGATGGAATAAAAAAGCAACTTCATATAGTGTGATCTGGATCAGTGAATCACACATTTACTGTGCTGCAATTATGAAAAAAGGCCACTAGATGCATAATTTAACCTTGGACAGAGAGGATAATAAGTTAGACAACTACATGGTAAGGATTGAGAAATAGCTCTTTACACTGTGAGTGAACAAGGCAAGATTACTGCTGAGGGGTTTTGAATAACTTATTTCAATGACAGCACATTAATTTTAGGCTGATAGTATTCCCTAATGACAATCTTGCATTCAAAACAGTATTGAATCAGAGGAACTTTTTGCATAGTGTTTTTAACTTTTAACATCTGTACTTTTCTGTTCTCCCACATCATTAAGTGGAGTTGGTTTTAATTACAAGAATATAACTTGTGCAATGGGATATTTTTCTTCCTAATCTCAAAGCCAACAAATTCTCAAAATTCTGTATGCATCACACATAATTTCTTTCTGTACAGATAAAAATTGAAACTATGGCATAAATCGTTACCTGTATTAGTAAGTGTTCAATAGCCTGGGCTCCTTGTCTCCTCTAGGTTACCTTTGCACTGTCACTTGGCTAAAATGCTTTTTATATTTTGTCTTCAGTTGTTAAATAGTCAGGCAGCTTCTGCCCTAGTTCAGCCTCAAAATGGCCTCTAGAAAACACTGACGTGGTGTTTGTTTATCAAATTCCTTTGACCAAATTACGATATTTTTGATTGCTCTGACTGCTTGAGGATCTTGGCCCCAGACTAACTGAAAAAAAAGTGAATGGAGAACTTGTATGTAACAGATTTTTTTGAACAAGTTTTTTCACTAACAAAGAGGTAAAAAATTGCTAACAAAGGGGAAAAAAATTTTCTCTCTCTATATTTAGTAATGATTCAAATTCTTTGAGTAAACTATCCTAGATTTGCAACCAAATTTGCAACCAACCATTCACAAATCTTCTGACTACAATCCTCAAAATCCGACAAATGTTATGAAGTAAAAATAACAACATAACTTACTTTTTTTTCCCCCGTATCTTACTTTTTTTTCCCTCCAGTCTATTTTGAAAAACTGCCCAGATATTTGCAAAATCTTAGAAGTGGACTTTATCTTTGTCATGGAAACTAGATAAACATATCCGGTTGGCCAAGGCCTGAAACTTTTGTTATATCCGTGATATCAAAATGTATTTGTCTATCTTGCAAAATTTGATTAATGTTAGAAAAGCTTTTGATATTCTTGGAAGAAACAAGCTACAACTTATTTTTATGTGTGAATTTACAACACAGAAAGCTTGAGAATTTTCATTATGAAAGCAACTATTGAAAGTTTTAGGTAAATCAACACTATCTAGCAGAAAATATTGCTTTGTTTGGTCAGCACTACTGTTCATACAAGATAGCTTCAAGTGGATCCTAAATCTCTGTCTTCTCTGACCTAGAAACTATCTCACTGCACTCATTTTCACTGGATTAATTACTCCAGCCTTGAAGTGAGGCAGCAGCTATCTAACCACAGGCCACCTAGGAAGAAGTTATTTCCTGATGATGTGTGGTATGAAATGGTTTGGTTTTTATTGCTCTCTTCCCATAAACAGTAAATCCTACCCAAGCTATCAGGGGAGTAAAAGCCTTTCTATCTCCCTTTCTCTCTTTCAATCCTCTTAACAGATATATTGCTGAATTTTGTTTAATTAGGAGGAACAGGTCTTTCCTTCCACAGGTACAATTCATTGTGCTTGAACTGATCCATGTAGAAGTTAAATGTCAGTCTAAGTAGACTCTGTTTATAGATTCTAGAGAGAGAGATGAATGCTTCCAAAAGGGGACTGATAGCTCCTTGAGATGGGATGAATTTCCCTATGTAATTGTGTATCCCTTTCCATGGAGTAGGAGGTCTGTAAGACTATCACAAACCAGATAAAAAAAATCTAGGATGGTTTATTCTAAGAAGATGGATTCCATCGCTTGTCAACAGAATTATTATGTCCTATGATATTTAAAGATGAAACTCTAGAGCTGCTGTAAGGGAAAACTGCCAAAGAGGTTCTCATTAATGGCTAATGCTATGTGTCTGCTGAAGAACTGCAGAAGATCCTGTTTCTTTTCCAGTAAAACTTTAGAAACAAATTTAGAAACAAAATTTAGATACTTGGCCCAAGGATTTCTCCCTTTCTCTACATGTGGAATAATACTAACTCACGGTATCTATCCCAGCCTCCTGGTATTCTTCTAGGGGAACTTACTCTTTGCTTCAGAAGAAGGCCTTATATCTTCATAAATGGTCTCTGGAGAAATAAGGCCGTGCACTTATATGAAGAATTGATATTATGAAATAACATACAATAAAACGTAGACAAGTGGTATTTAGATAGAAATGCTGATGTCTGAATTCTTACAATGACAACAGTGTAACTATGATTCACCAATAGGAAATAAAGCAGTGGTTTGCAGTTGTGAAGGAATACCTGAGAATTAATATTTTAAAAAGGGCTTGTACTGCACATATAAAGGTAAACCTTCAGAAGGACTCTTTCGTAAAGAAACCAGATCCAGGAATTTACAGCTATTTTCCTTTCAAACCTTTTACATGGATGATTTTAAAGTAATGACTGATTTGCATATAAGAAGACAAAACCAATCTGCAGAATGAATGCCAGCTCTTATTACTCTGGCCTGATGGAATTACATTCCTTGCTTGCAATCCTAAAGGCCCTTTAAGATATTATCTATTAGAGCAATGCCTCATGAAGACTATGTCATTATCCCTTACCTCTTGAACCATTATGCTATGTGGTAAAATGTGCCTTACATAATACCCAGTTTTCATGTAAGGTATCAGGTTGCAACTATTTTGTATTCAGTTACTAAGAATCACTTTTTCCTTTTTTTTTTTTTTTTGTTTTTTTTTGTTTTTTTTTTTTTGTTTTTTTTTGTTGCTTTAGTCAGTTTTGCCCTTTAGTTGACAATGATTTTTGAAAAGTGGTAAAGGCATTAAGGAATACAAGCCTTGTGGAAACTACTATCATGATTTAGTTTCACATGTGTCCATGTGTCATTGGAACGTGAGACTTGATTTTGCACATACTACAAAAGTTAATTTTCGTGGTCTTAAGCTTTGTCAAACTTATTCAGGGAAGGAAGAGAACTGGACAGCTCTTTAAATACCACCTAGACACAAAACTCTTCTTAAACTGGACAGGCTACATTCCATTGATTTAAATTTCGTGTCCACTTGAAGCGACAGAATAAAGCCTGCACCTGAGGCCTTGCGGTGGTGCAATTAAAATAAATCCCTTTGTAACCAGGGGGCAATTAAATATGTTCAGAAACAACATCTGTCATAAGCTTTAACTCTAATTAACAGTTAGAATTCTCGCAGGCCACTTAAATATGTGCCAGTTATACAAATTTTGTTTTTTATTGACATGATTTCACACGTTTATTTAGCCAAATGCAGTGAATAAATGTAAATTATTAAGAGGTATCTTCCTTTCATACGTCCTTGTTTCGTGCAAAAGCCAAACCATTATTTTAGTCTATTTTTGAACTACAGTGGCCCAAAAGAGTGGTAAGGGACTGTGTATTCAATTAAATCACCATGATGGGAAGATGAATATAGAAACTTGGCTTCCTTCTGTGCGACGGTGAATAAAAAGTCATCACTTTTATTTTGGTTTTTGGCATGAAACAACGTATTTGCTGAGTAGATGCTTTCATTGTACAGAGTATGTGATGTCCCTAAGCACCACATCTCCACTATACCTGGATGAATTTGAAAACAGTCCTAGAAGTGAAGCTGTGAAAACCAACAGGCTTCTGTTGCCTTGTTTAAAAAATTTCGTCTCATTTACACAAAATGGAAAACTTTTGAGGACATAAATCTTAGTAGAAAAAATATGCTATAAAATCAGTAAAACACAAAAGCATTCTGCTCAGAGAGGTGGTGGATGCCCCATCCCTGGCAAATTTCAAGGTCAAGCTGGACAAGGCTCTGAGAAACTTCTTCAAATGTCCCTGCTTATTGCAGGATGGTTGGAATAAATGATCTCTAGAGGTCCCTTCCTTCCCAAATTATTCGATGATTCTATGGTTTTAATCACTTTATCTCAAAGAACATTTTTATAGTTAAGTAGACATTTTAAAATAGATATGGTTTTGAAGGGTCCCACACTGGTAACACACACTTACTTTTGATTTTGTTGTGATCAAGATGAAGGTGCTCAAGGTGAGCATTGATTGGTGGAATTTTAGTGAGCTGATTGTGAGACAGCTGTAGGTCTAGAATAGATGAAACATTAAACCCATTTGGAGGGATACCATCATCAGATAATTTATTGTAGTTCAGCCTAAGGAATGTCACTTTGGGTATTGCACTGAAGTAGTTTTCTGGTATAACTTCAATGGAGTTGTTGTCCAAAAACAGCTGCAGTGTATTAGCTGGAATGCTTAAAGGCATTTTCTTGAGTGAATTTTTTGCTATGTTGAGTTGCATGAGATTGCTGAGTCCTTGGAAGGTGTCACTTTGAAGAGCGCTGTCCAACAAGCTGTTCTGGTGCAGGTCTAACATAGTAAGGTTTTCCAAGTGGCTGAACACTCCTTCTGGGATTCTGGAGATTTTGTTCCTAGCTAGTCTTAGCTGTTCCAGACCCACTGGTAACGGGGCAGGCACCTCTTCCAATTCATTATCTTCCAGGAATAAGTAAAGCAGTCTTTTCAGCTTGCTCAGCACTCCACTCTCAATTCCACTGTTTGTGATCTTATTCTTGTTCAGATTTATCCATCTCAGATGAGTGGCATTCACAAAAGGTTTCTCTGAAAGAGTTTCAATTTGATTGTTTTGAAGATAGAGGTACCAAATTCTTGCTGGAATTGGAGGTATTTCTTTAAGTCCTTTGTTATCACAGTATAATGCATTGGGGAAACTAGGAGGACAAAAGCACTCCTGTGGACACTCAGAAGTGTAGTGAGACCAGTGGTCAGGATCCAGATCATCATAAACTTGTCTCACAGTTCGAGTCCACACGGAATTGACCAAGAATAAGAGCAAAACGCTTGTATAGACTTTTAGAATCATGGTGTTTGCCTTGGAAGGGGAAAAAAACAATTAGCTGTTTCTCAACAAAACTCCTTAGCAGCATACTAGATTAACAAAACAGTTTTGCATATAAAATGATATTTCCTTTATAAACAGCCAAATTCTGTCCTCCAGAGTATTATCCATGGCATGTTAAGGAAAAAGTGAAAAGTAATATAAGAGGTATAAACAATTCAGTGCCATATGTTGAGGAACATTTCCCTGATTCAGCTTAGACTCCACATTGGCTCACAGTTTAAGTGATATTCATGCAAGTGTCATTTCAAAGAACATGAAAATATGGATCATTTTTAGACAATAAATCAGTGCCTCTTTTAAATTTGTGTAAGTTTTCCTGTACAGACCTATAATCTGCATTATATAATGGATAATCTTCAGAAAAGCTATTACCACTATGATATAAATACTATTGTACTCAGTGTTCCTCTTTTTAAAATTAATCATACCCTCTTTTCTGTTTTTTCTCCCTCTTAAATTATAATGGCATCTGGATCAGATTTTCCAGGGTCTTTTATCTCCATTGAAAAGTGGAAGATCAAATAGTGTTTTAACAGCTGTTTGTTGGGCATGTTCTTAAAAAGCTTGGAGGGAATATGTTTGACTAATCCATTCCCTGCCTCACTCGCTCTCTTGTATCCAAAGTTACAAATTTCCTTCCCTAACGCAAAGAGACAAAACAAATGCCTGTTCTAAATGACACACAAAAAAAGTCCTAACCAAATTATATCCACAAAAAGTAAATCCTAACAGAACTATTCATCTACACTTATGCATCTTGTAACTATTTTTCCTACTTAATCATTTGCTTTTTTTAGCCTCTTCCACTATTAAATCATCACAACAAACAAAGTCATCATTGATAATTTACTCCGAAAGGAAATATTTGTGTAGCACAAAAACAGTGCTCTACAAACTCTGTTATCTTGCTTATTGCCTCATGAAGATTAAGAAGCATTTTGCAATGTAGAGGCAAAAGACTGATAGCTGAAATTTCTGGTCAAAATTAGGAGGTTGGTTTTGGCAAAAATAGTATTTAAATAAAAAGTAAATTCTCTCATAGGATTAATGCATCAGTAAGGTTAAGAGCTCAGTTAAGCTGCTGCATAAGATATGTAGTAATTTAATAGTTTTCAACATTGTTATTAGCAGTAACAAGTGCAGTATCCTATAGTCTTTCCAGCCCCAGAAACTGCTGTCTGGAAGCATTCCAAAAAAAGGGACAAATAAAGTATATCTAAAGAATAACATCTCTCTTTTACACAGTGAATTTGCAACCTTCTTACTCTGTAAATATTCATAACCTTAATAACATTTAAAAAAAAAAGAAATATAAAGCAATTTACCTTGTTAGTCAAGTTCCTGGAGCTATCTGAAGCCAGTTAGAAATCACTGTAAATTCACCGCTTTTGGCTGCTAACCACTGTGTTTGTTTCCTGTCCTCCTAAGAATTAGCAGCATATAAAACTGGAAGCGCACACTAGTATTCCCAGATGTATTTCCATGCGCACCTTATTAGCTATGGCTTCTAGTTTGACATTGTTTCAGAGTTTGGGCTTACCTCAGCTTTCTTGGATCTTCTTCTCTTTCTATTGGTCCCTGTTGTTAGACTGTAATAGCCTGAGTCAGGCTACAAGCCGTGTTCTAGGAATACAGCCTCATATATACGCATCAGTGGTTACAGCTTTTAACCCCTGAAATAGCTAAGGCACCTCAGCACCTAGGCAGGAAAAGAAGGAAATCCTGGCCTTAATATCAAGCAGCCACAGAGCTGAAGGCATTTGATTTGTTGTGTTCTATCAGGTGAGAGGAGCTGGTCCAGATGAAACAGGTAACCCAAAATGTGCGTTTGTTCAAAATTTTTGTTAGAACATACTTTACACGCAAAGCTCACTTACATCATAACTCATTCTCATAATACCTGAATTGGCCACAAAGAATTAAAACCAGTGCCATCTGTTTCTACGGAAATATTTTATTTGATTTTTATTAAATGCAGATGCTGTCATGCCATTTAAAGACAAAATTCTTGATTAGGAGAAGAGAGCAAAAACATTGGCTAAGAATTTTTTAATAATGTATTTTCAGTTCTTTAAAGATTAAACCTTACCTTTTCCTTTCTGTTCAGAGAAATATTTACATATATTTCTACAAAGTTATAATACTCCCCAGTGCCTCCTGCAATTTTCTTTTATCATTGATGTAAAGGAAACTCTTTCCAGCCAACTTGCTCCCCAAAGATAGACACATATTTCTCACATTAAGTATTTTGGAAGATTTTTGTTTTCCTTTTTAGTCCAAACTTAAAATAACAATTTCATATCAGAAAAACTATTCATGTTCAAAGCCAGAACAATGACATAAATATTTTAAGGGAAAAGCTAATGAAAAATATTGAAAATATAAAATATATCCTGGTACTTTTAATGAGTTATATTAGTTCTAAAAATTAGTTACATAATTATTTTTATTCAGTTTCATCGGAATTATTTTAACCATAAAACCTGTAAAGACCTCTTTCATAGTTTTTAATATCTTGCTTCTTAAACTCAGAATGTCTCAAAAGAAATTTAGAAGCAGAAAAGCCCAAAAGTAGTCAAAAAAAGGAATGCAAACCTTAAATACATGGGCAGATTTCACTGACTTCAGTAGGGCTAATATTAAACAGGTCATAAATTTTTTTCATGAGTATATGTTTGTACTCCTGTGTTTCTTGTTTAGGAAAAAATGCATCCTTAGTATCAGTAATTTTTGCATTGTTTATGTGCTTAAAAATAAAATAAGTGCTTGAGTGTTTCACTCTGCTGGAACTCCAGGCCCTTCAACACCTATTAAAGATTATCAGGGATTTCTTACAAAGCATGTATAAAACTGATTCCTTCATGCATACTAAGTAGAGTATTTTAATAGTTTAAATTAGGTTAAATTAATTTACATCTATACCTAAAAATAAAGGTTCTAGTTTTAAACAGATGTACTAATTATAGGACAAAAGTCGTAAAAAACTCCCATTTTCCTTATGAGTGTCACTTTTAACACCTAGAACTTACAATGTTTAAGAGTTGAACCTCCTGCAGCAGAGCTGGTACCCCGCATTAGCGACAAGGATGCTTGTCAGCTGGAGCCCATCCAAGGGAAATGGGGAGAGGCAGAGGCACCACTGCGTGAAGTTTGAAACAGTTGTGTTTCCAGTTGCCAGCCATTTAAGGAGGCTTCACCATGGAAAGTGCATCTTTGATTCTTGTAAACAACAAGCAGCGCAGAGTAAAACTGGTTTGCCTTTGTGCTAAATCTTCACAAAGTGTGTAGAGAGAATATGGAGTCAGTGAGGTCTCTTTGCCACTAAAGAACGAGCTGAGTCCATCCTGAGTGCTGTAGTGCAGGGTCTAAAATTGCGAGTCCTGATGACAGATATCTGCTGTGACACCCTTAAATGCATGGTGCTGGATGTTTACACTTAGCAACAACAAAAAAGATTGATTTATCTTATGCTTCGTGGTGGTCTGAATTTGCCTGCTATTTTTACCTGCTACTCATGTCCAGATATTCATTATGTTATCACAGAATTCCCTGGCAAAGGGACTTGCTGTTTATGTTGTGGCAGGCAGTGGAACCATTTGTATGAAATACTGTTCAGCAAGGAGTCACAATCTGCCCTTTGAGGATTTAGAGGCCAGGTATTTGATCCTTATCAAACACATGTGTTTCCATCCCATTTAAAGGAGGAGTTCCTCACTAGGAGAAGAAAACAGCAAAGTACATTTTCTAAGACTTTCTCAATAATGTGAATTTCCATTATTTCTGATGAAAACAAAGAGCAGAAAAAAAATGGCAAGAAATGTCCTCAAAATCAGGAAACAAGGGTGTGACCACTGCAATAGATATTCTCACATGCTCTCAAAAATTTTTGAAATATCTCTGCAGAAACAAGCGATTGCCTGGGTGTCGAAGCAGACTTTGCAGAAAGTCTGCTTTCCATAAAACCTTCAAGATTATGCACTTATCATGCATTTGTTCTGTTCAGTCCTCCATCATCTGGCGTAAATATTATTTATTTAAAGATTGCACTATATGGTGATAAAGTTTTACAGACTAATAAAAGATTGTGGCCAAGATTTTCAAAAATGACTAATGGTTTGGGAGACTTTTGTTTTGCGTATCCAACCTGAGACTCTTTCCAGGACCTTATTTTCAGTAAGAGACAGCTACGAATTTTGTGTTAATGAGGTAATTTTTAACTTGAGAAGCTGAGTGATCAAAGGCAAATATCAGTGAAAAACAAAAGTGCTCCTGAGACCATGAACAGTCTCCCAAAAAGTAACAGTATAAAAGCTATTTGCACGACAATGAAAGGACGTGGAAAAAAATATTACAGTAAAAATACTGTGGATACCCGCCCTGAATTTTGGAGATAATTTCTAAGAGATACTGTTGGGATTTTTCTAGTTTGAGAAAGATGTCTCAAACCATTACAGGATTTTTACTCCGTGTGTCTCCTTTCAATCTACACTGTTAATCAAGAGAATTTGTACTAAGAAAGTATAAAAAAGCAAGGAGCATCAACTGCAGTGGGTGGTAACATCTCCTTGAGAGGAGTAATGTCCGTGCTTGAAACTAAAACAGCTCACAACCTTGAGAAAGACTAGAAGAGTAAAAAAGATAGACTAGAAAGACCCATTGGGAGGAGAAATGGACAACTGGGAGTGCTGTTTGGAGCTGTTTGTTCTGTTTCGGCCTCAGAGTTGCTGACAGTGAAAAAAATGCATTGCTTTCTTTCAGTAATGGCTGCCATATGTCTCAGATCTAATTCGAAGCAAGGTCTGTTAAGCATCAAGCATGTGTATAGTTCATCAGCAGCAAACCCAGGAGTATACTGCAAGCAGAGCTTATTCATTAGCCCTGTGGATTGCTCCATTTGGCAAAGGCTGCAATCCAGGGTGCCTAAATTTTGGCAGTTCTTTACCAAAAACCATGTGCCTTGCTCCATGGGACAATCAGTTCATCTGAAACAGACTTTTGAATAATCTTCATTGTTACTAGAGAAAAGGTAGTGCTTCAAAAGCTGAAGACAGTAAGTCCAGTTTGTGTATCCTTCATCCTATACTCCAATGGTATCCCCAGACATCTTCAGGGCGGTTCTGACTTTCACTCAGGGCTCAGTCTGCCTCTTTCACTTCTGATGACAGGCATGTAGTGATCTCTCCCTCTCCACTCTACTGCTCTGAGTTTTACCCAGAGACAAAAAGACAGAACTTCTATTTCCCAACAGTTCCCTGTCCACCAGACAGTGATATATCTCAATTAATAATATCTGCTGCTCCTTTCAAAAAACAGCCACAAAAGGTCAGCAAGATCAAACGGTCTAAAAGAAAGCAGATGACTGAGCCCTTCAGGCTAGCCCAAGGGACACTGCAGATAGATCAAAGGACCAGCCCAGATGTTCCAGACCCTGCTCCTATGGATGTGTTTTACTGTGCATCATTCCTAGTGAACAAAAGAAATTAAAACAAAACAGACTTAGGAGCAGGAATGCTGCACCTCTTCTAGAAGCCTGGGATTACCCGCTTAGACCTGTCAGTGGTAGAAATTGCATTTCTTATTTAAATAGGCATTTTTTGTGCATGTGCAGGCAGCTGAAGTATAGGGAGTTTATGTGGGGAGCTTTCAGTTTAGATCAGAATACATTGCTTAAAGAAACCCTGGGGAACAGTTTGACTGGCTTAATTTGTTAAATGAAGATGTCACCTGACCTCTTGTTTATATAGGATTTGGGAAGATAAGATCCTGTTCTAAAAGTCCAGAAACAGAACTCTACCAGTTTACTTTCTGCACAACTTCACTCCCTTGTGAAAACTACAGTGGGAATTGAGTAGCTTAGCTGAAAGAGATCATTGCAGAGCAATACATTTCAGAAAAGAACGACTTTGGAAAAGGGCTCAGCTTTTATGGGAAATATACTGGTCTCCTGAATATGCTTCATTAAATGATTTTTTGGCACTCTGTTCCCTTTCTCTCTGTTTTGAACTCTTTACCACAGTGACACCATAAAGTTTCCATGACACAATGCCAAGATCTGGTATTTGTCTTGGCTTGCTAGGTTTAGTTTACCTACTATGTAAATGTTGCTGTCAATCTCTTACTTTAGTTTGTTTTCATGCTTTCAGTAAATTCAACACTGAAACAAATCTATCCTAGCCAGGTACTTGATTTTTAAAATGCTAAAAGTATCTTAAATTAAATATCTAACATGTTTTTATCAATTACACACGTATATTGGGTTGCTGGGACCACGTGTGGCTATTTAGATGATTTATATTTCCCAGACAGCTAATGGTAAATGAAAACATGTATTAGTGATCTGATGCCCATTCTGTAAACCTGCAGTTTTGAAACATAGACCATCAAGGATTAAATATTCTGAGATAACATAAGGATAGTGAAAACAATAGCTATCCTTTAATTATATCCTTATCCTTAATTTATGTTAACTTCTGTTTTCTTATTTTCTTCTGTTGTTAAAGAAGTCCAAAATATTTTAATTTATCTTAATTTTAGATACCCGCAGGAAGACAATGGATTACAAAAAGTTTAAACTTATGTAAAGTTCTGTCCTCTAAAATGAATGACAAGGGCTGCATAAAAGAGAACTCTCACAACTTAACGAAAAAAATATTTTATTCCCCTTATAATATTGCTCTGCTATAGTGATTTTGCGACATGAGAAATTCAAGATTCAGGGTCGTTTTTAATATTTAGAAAGAAAAGCCAAATGGCATAAGCTATATGAAAACTCAGCTCTTATTTTCCATTAATTGTAGTAATTTTTGTTCTAATTTTTAATGCAGATACTCTTGGGAAATACTGAAATTAAGCATTAGACTCTGTGATTTTTATTTTCTTAAATTGCGATATCAGTCGTCGCTTTCAAGAGCTGGCATTTCCCAAAGCACTTGAGTTTTCTTCCAGACTCCTGACTTCAAGCTCAAATCTCACTCACCATGACTACTCCAGTCACTGATTATCCTTTCAGATGGAACATGTTGAAATGAAGTCTTTATAGTGTAGATGAAATTCCTCAACACCCAGCACTTCGATGCAAACCGACACCACCTTTTCCTTTGAAGACAGCTCTGGAACCCAGCTCCAGGGATTCATCATCCATCCCTGTCCAAGCACTGTGCAGTTCTCCAGAGCCCTAAATAATCAAAGGGTTGTTGTTCAACACTACCTGCTCTTTCCTTAGATAATTCTGTGCTCTTCCCCAGCAGTAAATGCCTAGCTCCCTTCTGCATTCTGTATATGATATATACCTCAGCTCAAGGCTGTGATTTTCAATAGGAGAAGCACACCTTTCCTTCTTTTGAATCAAAGGTGGGAATAAAAATATTGCAGGGGATGATTCTTCTTACCCAGCCTTAGGAACCTGAATTTTAAAAAATCTCATTTTTTTACACAAGTAATCACAAATTCTTCTTGAAATCGATGCACTATTGCACATAATTTTGAGAACTTATTAGTCTTACTGTTTATTTTTTTTGACGTTAAAATGTCTGTAATAATGAAATCTAAAACTGAAGCTCAGGAAACATTTTTTCATGTACTTTGGAAACCAGTGTGCACAGTAAGATGGATGGCAAAACCAAGTGACGTGATACTGGAAAGATGGAGGAAACAGGAATTTTGAAAGACTTGTTTATTGTCAAGACAGCTTATTATTAAATTGGTTTATAAGGTATGAATTTCTAAAGAATTCCAGTACTTCTGTCTGAAATATTACACATGTTCCAACGAAAGCATAATCATCAACAGAAATATATTTTTTACAAGTATTATTTAATTGGTTCCAAAGTGTCTTTGTAACTATTTGAATATGTGCTCCAGTCATGCTGACCAAATACCATGACAGTCTTGTATGTGCAGTGCCCCACACTGGGACCCACAGATTAAAGACAAAACTGCTTTTTTTTGCACAGTGCAGCAGCCCATTTGGTTAAATCTAACAGCGCACTCTCTCTGCAGGTGCAAAGGCTGCATGTTAGCTCAGTCACCCACAGCCACAAACACGTGTCCTAACCGAGCAATCCAAGAACTGATCGGGCTGCAGAAAGAAAGGTAAGAGAGGGAGAAGCCTCCGTAGCAGCATGGAAATCCTGGCATGGAAGCTGGCAATGCAGCTATGCTTTACAGTGGATCTAGCAAGCAGCTTCACAAGAGGCAAGAGTGTGTGAGATTTTGCATGTCTGATGAAGAACAGAAGACTAAAGTCAGCAAATTCTTCAGTATTAAGCGGCTAGTTAAGTTTTCTGGCAAATAAATGTGCTGAAATTCAACAATTTTAAACAATGTTGGATTTATTTTGTGTATATTTAAAAATATTTTTAAGTATCTCATAACAATGGATTTAGACACTGTAATTCAAAATGTCACCAAAGAGTGCTTTCTTGGAGGAAAAGAAAAGCTCCATGATGCTTTATAACTTCCTTGTGAGATAGATTTTCTTTGCCCTCTTTTGTCAGAACAGAAGTACTTTTTCCAAAATAAAGCTTTCCTCTTCTTCAGAAGTCAGGTGTATTTGACCAAATCCCTTTGTTTCTACACTGTCATATGGGCTGTAAATAATATTTCTTCTCTCATGTATTTACCTCATTTCTTTACTTCCTTCTTTATTAGACTTTTTTTTTTCTGTTTTTCTTTAACAATTTCAGAATTAAAAGGTATGCTATACCACCACAGAGATACCACATAAGAAGGATTATACTTTAGAAACAATTATTCTAGTAATCAAAACTTGTTAAAAATATTCTGTTATCTGATCTGTAGATTAAGAATTCAAGTTATGAAAATGAAGGTACTTCACCTCTTAAAACAGGTAGACAGGGTTACACCCACAAAGCATCATGTTTATAGCACTAAAGAGTAGCAATATGTACATTTTAGCCCACAGTCACAATCTTATCTCAGAACATGGCTACAGTGTGATAAAAAGTGCTCCAGCCTCTATAGCTGCTTTTCTTTACCTAATGAAGTTATAATTTGCCCTGGTACTTGAACATGATCTTTCTACATTCAAGTGTGTGTCCTAGAATACAGTTAGCACTCCTTTTCTTTCTCTGTGCTAACTGATGTTTAACTGTTCAGACTACCTAGAAAAGAGAGTTATTTACCTATGAAAGCCCTGAGGCCTACCAATTAAGTTCTTTTCTTACAGATGGAAAGTCTTTTAACCAACATCTAAATCTGAAAAAAAATTCATGACCAAAATGTCCTTCATGAGCACTCTGTCCATCAGGATGGTAGCATGTTTGCCAGTGCTGTCCCACACAGGAGAGTTAGATGGGATGGATCTCTGATTTCACTGCCACTACTCAGTAAATCACAAGTGTTAAAATGGGAGCAGATTTGCCCAAGCCAGCTAAGGTATCGAAAGAAAGATTCCACAGTTCCTGCCTGTGAAATCTATATCCAAATGTCAGCTGAGCTACGATTTTGTGAGTGTCACAGGAGTTGAAATTATGGACTGGAACCTCAAACAAGAAATTTTCCACATGAATTCTATGCTAAACTCTTCAGCTGTAGAACTGGTTATTAAAATTGATATTGTTCCCCTTTGGTTACTAGTATTCTTATAACCACAGGTTCACAGAAATTATAAATATATTCGAAGAAACATCTGGAGGTTTTTTTAGTTCAACCTCCTCCTAAAACTAAGGCTAACTTCAAAGACAACTCTGTCCCTCAGAGGGGGACAAGTTAAGAAAATTTCTGAGGATGGAGAGTCCACAGCCTCCTTTGGCAGTTTGTGACAGTGCCTTATAAACTCACTGTGAAGAATTTTTTTGTATGTCCAGCTCAAATTTCTCTTTTCGGATCTTTTTCTTTGCCACTGTTCCCTTTCACTGTTCACCCCGAAACTGGACACTTTTTCTATAGAACTCTTTTAGGCAGTGGAAGACTGCAATAAGACATGGACTGAGACATATGGTGTATTCAGAGAGGCTAAAGGGATGTACCTTGGCATTACCAGGAAAGAAAAAGGCTGAGGGAAGTTCTCTTAACAGGTTCTAATTTATCATGAGTCAGACTGTTCTCAGTCTCACTGTTCAGACTCTTTCATTTTGCATAAAAGTAACTGGTTTGCTGAAACAAGCTGAAAAGAAGAATGTATTTCTGTTGTGTTGTTAGATTACAGCAATTAGGTGATAAATCTCCTTATCAGTTTGTGCTTAGAAGTCCTAGTGTTCAGTGTATTTTTCTATGAAGGGAACAGTTGGGTTAAAAGCTCTCTGGAAATGGTTAAATCGTTAAATACCATTTCCCATGCCTTTTTCTTTTCTTTGGGGAGTTTTGCATGCACTTCCTTCTTCTTTTTCTATGTTACAGTGCCTAGGTGCTATTCCACAGTGATTCCCGCTCTGATGTGTTCAGAAAGCCCCAGATTTAGACTTCATTTTTCAATGGAAATTCCAGACTACTTGTAACAAATTTTACTGTCAATCCTTCCTGTATGCGGGTAAAAAAGCAGAAACATTTATGAATTCCAAGATGAAAAAATGAGTAGGGAAATATTTCTGTTGTTTTCTGAATCCCTCCTTTTGTTTCAGTCCCAGGTTTCTTTGTGAATTGTGTTTTGGTTATGAACATCTGGAATTGGCAACGTGCCGACTAAATGGTTTGGTACGAATTGGTTTGGGGTTTTTTTCAGAGTTGGTAGGTTCTGCTTTTGCTATAGAATCTAGCAAAGTTTCTGTTTGAGTGTTTAATAGTCTAGTAGTTGAAAAGAAAATAGTACCCGTGGGATGATCTGTGCTTGCAAGCAAGCCACTTACAGCTCTCAGTTACTAACACATTTATTTTAAGAATGTTCCAGCATGCTGACAAAATTTGGATTATTTATTCCTATGTACTATACACTGCCATGTCTTTAGCACATGTAGCTGCATTTTACTCACCACCTGTGGTTTCTGAGAGATTTTGCTGTTCTTTTGACAATACTGAAGCATTAATTTGCACGTTTTCATAGTGCCATGATTCCCATACTGCAAACTTCATAAGGCATCGATTTATTGGCCAGCACAAGTGTAGTGGTGCATGTTGAAATATGTGTACAAAGAGATTGAAACTTCAAAGTAGAGAAAACAGTTTATTTAACCTTACAATAAATTTTAATAATAATAGAATAGCTTAGATGTTCTTGTCTTAACCTGATTTTTTTTCATTTTATGAAAGAAAGAAACATAGTTGGCAATGATATGGACAAAAGGACACTATTTGATATGTTTTATTTCCTACAGTCTGGTTAAAAGTAGCATGCAAGTAATTGAATAAAAGTATTTGCATATATGATTTATTTTGAAATAACATTATACCAGCAATGAATAAAAATCTTACTATGAAAGTTAAATGAAAGTATGACAAAAAGAAGAGTAAACAATTTTTTAACCTGAATATTTTTTTCCTTGTTATCTTTCACGTAGTCCATTAATTTAAAAATGTCATAGGCTCTGAACACGTATTTTCATAAATTTTAAATTGTTTGTAGATCGTTAAATCATTTTTTCTTTTGTAATAGGTAACAATATATAAGAGGCATGATAATTAGGGAAGTTGGACAGGGATCTTGTATTTACACAGGCCAGCCCATATTGCTCACTATAACCCACGATGAAACCCACCTGACTCCCCTGTGAGTCTGAAATCTGCTGGCATGTACTGCATGTACGGACATAGATTTTTATAAAATTGAATCTTTTTAATCAACTCATCTAGCCAGGTAAAGGCCTATTTTGTGCCAGATTTGGTGATTCTCGTGCTTTCTAAATAGAACCATTTGTAAAAATATGCACACGTTCCCTTAAGGTTGCCAAGTGCGCGCTAAATATTATCAAACAGAATGGATAATATGCAGATTGACACCTGCTGTAAGGCATATCCTAATTTTAAAGCACTATCATGGCGTGTTATTCCTGCAGTTACTGGCCCCAGAAGGGAACGGGATGATCCCAGGTATCTCACTCCAGTGAAATCTCAGCAGCCACCCGCAGGCAGTTGTACATCTCCTGTGGCAGGTCAGCCCGAGTGAGATTGTTTCCATCCAGGCGCAGATGTGTGATCCTGGAATAGGTCATCGGTCCAACTACCTTACAAAAGCTGCTCAAAGGGAACTCTGAAGCAAAGGGAACAGAAATAAGACGAAAACATGAATAATTAGGACAAGTAGGACAAAAACATTATTTTTCTGGTTTTTTTAATTTCACTTGGAAATTGTGACCTTAATTCATTATACTATTTTCAGTATTTTGCATTTACACTGCTGTAAATACCCATAAATTTATTGTAACTTGAGGGACTTGTGTTGGGAGAAGTTCTTTCCATTAGTTGTGAGGGGTTCGGAATTTCAAGACTGAGTTTTTCAAATGCCATTTTCTCCCAGTACAAATTTGACTTTTAGACTTCAGATTTTAGATAGAGGCCTATTCTGGCATTTAGATAAAAGGAAAAATCACTCTTCAGTAAAACTGGAGATGCAGATGGAGGAATCAGTCATGTTGGGTATGTCACAATGGAAGGGTAAAACAGTTACATAAGATATTGAAGGAAGTAAAAAGTTTCTGGAGAAATTGAAATCATGCTACAGCCTTACTCTAAAGAACAGGCAGTCCAATGGGTGTCTGCCTGTTTTGTATGTATTTTATATGTGCCACTTTGATTCACGTGTTTCAAGATGAAATTTGGGTCTGGGGTTGTAGAAGAGTTTCACATTTAAATTGTGCAGTTGAACCTTTCCACATCAGGATTAGAAGGTGAGCATCAATGCAAAAAATACTTATAAAAATATTTACTGTAATTTATATATCATGATATATATGGTCTCTATTCAGTTGAAGTATTATTTGGTTCACGTAACACCAGATAGATCTTGAATGGAAATCTGTCTTGTATCCTATGATCAGTATTAACTGATAGCTAGAAATTACATGAGTCACTGAAATTCTCTGCTCAGTGTGCAGAGCACAGCATACCCATATTATAGACCTCTTTCATGCAGAGAAGATCTATCCTCAGGAGAGAATGCATGAGAATAAATCTGATGTCCCCAGCATACCACACTGCGCAATTTTGCAAAGAGGGTCTTCATTCCCACCTATGTTTCCTTGGAGTCAGGCAGAAGATTAGTCTATCGAAACGCCCCATAATTACTGAAGAAGCAGTCTGAGAGACTTGCTCTTCTTCAGAACACTGACATCAGATGAATTCACACAGAAAATACTTTAAAAGGTTACAGGGACTCCTTCAATGAACCCATGCATCTCATAATTTCTGAGACATCAAGTTAGTATTATCAAAATCAAATGCCATTTGATTTACGGATCATAGGTCACCTTATGTATCTTTTCTACGTGGCTACTTAACTCACCTAAGAAAATATGAGCGAATTGTAGTACTAAAGGAAGTGGAGGAAGTACCTTTCATAACTCCTCATTAACTTCTGGATTAACATTCTTCTAATTGGAGTCTACCAGAACTTGCATTACAATAATTTTCTATCACTAATGAAATGTGGCTTTTGTAAACTAAGTATAAATGTACAGGCAGCTCTTTAGAGCATAAGAGCTTAGGTAATCTTTTGGACAGAGATATGATGTTAAGAGTGGGTAAAGACTCGTATCTTCCACAAAATAAGTTGTTTTGAGTGGGGGTTAAGGAAATGTCATTCAAAAGTCAGATCTTGATCACCAATTTAATTAAAGCGAGTCAAAGCAATTTCCTACATTTTGTGTAGTGTGCAGCCTTCTTTTGGAAGGTGAGAGATGAACAGCATCCTTTGGGCAGTCCATGTTGTAATATAGGATAGTGTATGTATTACACATGTATATTCAATATAAAATTATAATATTTTAAAAGACTCCAGACCAATTCTGATACTCTTCTGGTTCAGAATGCGCCAGCAGAAGCAAACTGATGATTCCTGTGTGTTAAGATCATATAATCTGAGAGATGTTTATAAGATTATGTCTGTGTGGAATTTTGCTGAATGAAAACATAAATTCCTGAGATTTTAACTCATTTTCTTGGGCTATAGGCTATACCATCGACTACTTAGTCCCAGTTTTCTTCAGATAACTTGGGTTTAACTTGTAAAGTTTAAAATAAACGTGAATTCTAATACCGATTTTTTCCGTCTTCTTGTCATTCAGGAATGACACGGTGAATATATTTTTGCTGACGACAAACATTTAAAAACTTTATAAATTTAAATTTAAGGGGTTTTTTTTCCCATATTGTTACTTTTGAGCATAAATAGTAACATTTGGTTGCAGAAGAAGATATGCTTATACAAGCTGGATCGATGAGTAACTACTCAAAGGACATAAACTTCCTACATCTAAACCACAAGATTTAACTCTGTTGCCAAAATTCTGATCTGTGCTGATTGTTTATGAGACTAAAACCACTTGGGAAGTGGATGGAGATCTTGTCCTCACAGAAGTCAAATGAACTCTGTCATGGACCTCAGTGGGATTTTGCTCCAATATTTGGTCCACACAATTTGAACGTGGGTATTAATTTTTTATACTCTTCATATAATTGTCAGTTGTTAAAAGCACATTAAAAAAATGTTTCATTTTAATTGAAGTCTCTACTAGCAGAAAATAAGACAAGTGGGTCTTGTGAGTGCACTTGATGAGCTGTTATCTGTATGATCTGTATGAGGAACTGCAATCCATGAGACTAGAGCACTGTGGCATAAAATATCTCAGTAGTTTACTTCCTCTTTCATTACACTTATTAACTTTGCAGGTGAAAAAATGTCTTCCTGAATTTATAAAATTCGGGTTCAGAGACAGTGTACCTGGAAATTTTCCCACATATTTTCCCAACACAGAATTCCTGCATAAGCCAGACACTGAGAGAATAACAAGTATTGGACGAAAATCGGATTTTCATCTAACAATACAGTGAGCAATCCTAACAGGATCTGAAGTCCCGTAGTCATTACTGTTGGTCTGTCATCCAGTAATCACATGTGAACTATTTCTAGACAGGCCATGTTAAAAAAATCCTTTGGGAATTGATGGAGTGAGCCAGATAAAAGACCATAAAGCACCCCCACAGTTCTGATTAGAACAAGCATAATTATGGTGCATTTCCTGATCCAGTCCATGGACTGCAGCAGAGTATATTGTCTCTTAACTGTCCTCTGAAGCATTTTCATATTTCCCCTTTTATACTCCATTTACGTGGAGTAAACCCCATTACTTCCTGGGGTTTCATGTGGAAGCGACAGTGTTCTCCTTAATCCCTTACAAGTACAAATGAAACATGGAGAACTCCATCTTTGGACCCTCTTCTTGTTTAACTGAACCTCTTTGAATCTTGCATTTTTTTTCCATCCTGCAGAGTTTCTTTTTGCCTTGGGGAGTCTGTAACACAAGTCTGTGTGTGTGTGTGTTTGTTTGTTTGTGAACATGCACGTGTGTGTATATAATAATAATGGCACCTTGAAGCATGGCAGCAAACCACTGATGTTATCAAACAGAAAATTCCACCCTTAAATTACCATCAACAAGAAACAGTAAAAGACATTTCAATTTAGAAACTACAGTTTAGGTTTGAGGTATGGAAAAAGCAAAGGCTTTTCTAAATCTTCCATAGTCCTCTTCTAGCTTGGGGATCCAACCAGCACCAAGTAGAGCAGATAAAACTGTAGACTTGACACCTACAATCAATAATGGATGTGCTTCAATTTATTAGTTAGAAATCAGAGGAGTTACTCTGAATTTGTTTTCTTAGCACTTTGCTATCTGCTTCACCCACTGCTTCTTGCAAAACAGAGGGAAGCAGAATATACTGAAGCAAACCCAATTCTGCTACATATTTTAATGTGTTTATTCATCAGTTCTTGCTCAAAAACCTCAAAGTCACTCAAATGAGGGTATTTCTCAAACAGATTTTTTCTTTTAATGAATGAAAATGCGTAATGATTGTAGCAAGTCCGTGGTGAAATGCATGGACAGTAATTTAGAGAAATATTTCCTTTTTTTCCAGTAATATCAACAAACTTGGAACCAGAATATGTTTTCTTAAATATAAATGTTAATTGCAAGCTTTAAGATACCTGAGAAATAGGGAGACATAGCAAGTTAAGAACTCTGGAGAAATATCTTTATGTTAGGTCTTTATGTTAGGTTAATCATTGGTAAATTATAATAATTTATTAAACAAAGGAATTGGTGGTTGGTTTGACGCTTAAATAATCACAGATCAATCAACTCAATTTTCCAAAAGACTAAGCACTCACAGCTGTAGGTCAGGTGCTGTGAGTGGTGAAATCCAAGGCTTTGATTGCCATATATTAATGATTATTTCTAATTAATTTTTATCCCACATTGTCAATCAGCATCTTTGGGAACTACATATTATGCCTGTGAAATTAGATCGCTGAGAAAATTGATTATTGAAGTCTGCTAGAATTTATGGTAAAGAAAAAAACCCAGTAAATCATAATTCTCTTGCATCAGTCCATAGAGTAGCAATGACACGTAGCAGTAGCTGGTGAACATCCACTCCCCACACCATCCCCCTGAAAATGAAGCTTTCCATGAAAAGCTAAAATTGTTGTCCTAGTCCTTGACTCAGAAGTCCTTGGAAAAGTGAATAGCAGCCAAGCTTGATAGCTGGGTATCTTGCAGAAGGCTCAGATCATTCTAAGCTGAGAAAAGTGCTTCATATATCTCATGAGAAATTAATAATCATCATGGTTAGCTATTTTGGGAGTGGCAGATTATCTGGCAGAGTTCCACAGGTTGCTGTATGTAGTGCCTTAGATGGGAAGTGTGGGAATAATAACTCATTATTTTCTCTCAAATAAACAAGGAACTGAGATGCACTAGAAAAAAAAAGCCACTGAGAAAAATGAAACATAGTAAATATGGAACATTTCAAAATGTCTTGCCCTCTGTCTGGTAAGATCTGCACTAAAAATATTTGGTTTTAAAGGCTACACCTCCATGGAAATAGCTATGTATGGAGCAGCTAACACTGGTACTCTTAACCCTCGAGGGATACAGGGAGGATTTTGTGGTTTACTTTATGTCAACCAGCAAGATGCTATAAATCCTCCTGCAGAATCACTGTTGTGTTTGACACATCTCCCTCTCCATCAGGGACTACCACTGACAGAGGTGCAGCTGGGGAGGTTCTGACATGGTGCTGAGGCCTCTCCAGCTCTGAAACAACTCCTTGTCAACCCAGGAATAAGAGAGCCTCGTAAAAGCCCTGTCCCAGCAGAAACCTCCGTGGTCTCATGCAAGGTGTGGCATTTCTTGACTTCAGATTTTTCAAATTGTAAGTGAATGGAGACAAGTTTGCCACCTGATCATATGATGTGCAAAACAGGAATGAAAAGAAAGAACAGGGGCAGCTCTTTGGATTTCAAGATAGGTTTGCATGAGGCAAGAGAGGAAAGAAACAAATGCAGTTACTTTGATGTATGTTGTGTCTTGTTCCTGCAACCTTATGGATTTGTTGCCTTCTCCCTTTCTCCTCTCTCAATCACTTTGAATACCATCTCCCAAAAGGTTACCAGTCAGATCCTCACCTGACATCCCTCTCTTTTTGTTGACTTAAGAATTCTGAACATCTTTTGCACTCATCGAACTTTTCACACTTTTCCCCTGAATTCTATAAGAAAAGTCCATTGGCTTCTATGCAGTTGCTCCAACTTAGGTGAGATGAGAATATGAGCAAAAAAATCCACATTAGTATGAAAACGTAAATTTCTCACTCTAAGGATACGTTGGGTGGCTATTAGGTAAGCATCTGTCTTCTAACATGAATGTGGACAACTGTCAGGTAAATGTCAATGCGCTAACAGTCTAACCAGTACTATCTTTTCAGACTGGTTCATCTATCATTTCAGATACTTGAATTGACCATCTGTATCTAGTCTGTGGTAAACATTAAAGAATATGTGAAAATTTAACTCACTGCTAATTTTGTTGACTTGGAGGTAGAAGTTTTCCAGGTTCTCACTGACGGTTGGAATGCTCTTCAGCTGATTGAAGGAGAGATCCAACTCAACCAGTGATGTGATGTTGAAGACATTACCTGGTATTCCAGAATCTGTTAATTTATTGTGGGATAAACGTAAATATTGCAGGGCTTTAAAACCTTGGAAGTACTCATCGGGAACGTTGGAAATCTGGTTATTATCAAAATACAGCATGAGCAAGGAGTGAGGCAGTCCTGTCGGTAGCTTTGTAAGTTGATTGAAGCTTAAGTCAAGGTACAAGAGTGAATTTAGGCCTTTAAAAGCCCCAGAAATAGAATCTGCTTTCAGCTGGTTGTTCTGGAGGTGAATGACAGTCAGATTCATCAGCCCCTCAAGTGCACCAGGATTGACTTTTGTGATCTTGTTGTGACTTAATTGCAGGTCATCTAGAGTTTTGGGGAGCGGTCCAACAGCTTCAGTCAAATTGTTGTAGTTAATGTGAAGTTTCTTCAGGTTCTTTAGTTTAGAGAAGACTCTTCCTTTAATTTTCGAGTTTTCCAAATGGTTGTGGTCTAGGATCAGCCACTGTAGGTCTGTTACATTGTCGAACGCGTTCTCCTCAATTCCCTCGATCATGTTGTTTCGAAGATAGAGGTATTTTATTCCACTTGGTACAATCGGAATGGTTTTCAGCTTAAGATTGTCACAATACATGGCAGTAGGGTAGCTTAAAGGACAATTACATTCTGGGGCACAGACTGCTGTGGATGGCCCGAAAGGATCATAACCATAATCATCTCCAGGACCGTAGTCATACTGGCAAAAAATGCCAGTAATCAACAGCAGAAAGACAGGAAGGGAGTTTAAAATCATCTTTCTAATGTGTCTTGTTCCTGTATGGTGAAAGGCAATAAACAAGATATAACTTTAATTTTTTATCTCTTTCAGCAATATTTGAAATTTTACCACATAAAGATTACAATTAAAAACTAATTAGTGTTCCTATTTTAAGTTTTTCATTAAGAAAAAAGAATTGCGTTGTTAGCATTACATTTTTACTACTATATTACTGCCCCTGTCTTGTATAATCTTCCTTTCTAGTGCAAAATTGCTGGCCATTTTGCTGTTGTAAGTAAAACTTTCTTTATATCTTTCTGCATTCATTCATTAAGTCACAAGAAATATGGCGAAGTACAAAGTTTTTAAACTTGGCACAGAAGTTTTCAGTTTTGCTGAAGGCCATGTTCAGAGGCAGTTCCGCCATTGAAATTCTATCAGGCATTCCTGATGTGCTGAATTGTCCCATATCTAAACATGTGGCTGTTTGACTTAAGTTTGAAAGAGACAGGGAAGTTAAAACTGAGGGTAATGCTCTGATGCATTGTGTGCTGTTAAGATGTGTGCAGCTTGAAAGATCTTTTTCTCATGGATTATGTTCTGTAAAGCGTGGTCCACTAAGTTTCACGGTCACCTAAAGAACAGACTAATAGAAATATAAAGCAAATTTTCTTTAACATGCCAAACAACCAGTATTGCATATGTGTCCAGTGGATCTGAAATGACTGGAGCTGACAGCGGACCTGAAATGGCTGAATTTCAGATAATGAAAATGTTCTTGCAAATTCTCCATATAACAGAGGTGTTGGTTACATTGTATGCCCATTCTAAATCAATTGAACAACAAAACACTAGCTTCACATAGTTAGTCTTTCAGTTCACATACAGCAAAAGGACATTCGGTGTCCTTGGGGATGTTTGTGATTCAGCATAAGTGGTGTCACTTAACTTTTTAAAGCCATACCTTTCTCATCAGATGCTCCACAAGATGCCAATTAACCTGTGGAGACTAATATCTTGTTTACACCTCTTACTGTCTAGATGGATGTTCTGCTGGAAAAGTAGGTCTTAAATCAATAAAGTCAGTGAGCTCACTTTGATTTTCACCAGTAAAAGACAAGGCTCCAAGTACTCAACTACTGTTCAGAGAATGAGAGGATTAAGAAAATCCTTAAAACCTCTTTTTTTTTCTCAAGTAATTTCAGAAAGTATGTGAAGCCCGTAAACAGACCACAAGACATTGATCTCAGATCTGGGCAATCTTCCAGCAGAGTAAGTTACTCATGCTATTTGAATCATTTAGTGTTACACAGAGGACTTAATGTTAATGTGCAGGGCCATAGCTACAAAGTTTTCCCTGATTCTAAATGTCTTTGTTTCTATCGACTTGATAAAAGCCACATCACATTCTAGTGAGGTAACAATCTCATTTAAAGTACCTCTAGGCAGGGCCTATTGAGCTCATGCAGTACAGCATAAAGAATTTTTAAAAAATGTTCTTATGTTACCTCCACTCAATAACCCATAAAGTGCCACTGCTAGATATTAAGCTGCTGTTCCCTGAAAAAGAAATCTGATTGCTTATCATCTCCATGGTGTTGGTCCCATCACATTTACATAATTACAAACCCCAGAACAATCATTGAAATATTAGTTGTCAGTATAATTTTCTTTTTCTGTCTTTCATTAGTGCATGAGAACATGCAACATGAGCATGAGCTCAACCTTTAGTCCCCTGCTGGTATAAATAAGTACAGCTCATCTGAAAGCAAAGACTGCAGTAACACAATTCATCTGAAAATCCAGTCCTGTTTAGGTACTAAACATCAAAGAAAGGAAATCAAGTGCTTCTGTATTCAAAGTATAAAAAGAGTGTCATGAACTTCTTGGACTACACTGTTTGGCCTTACAGTGATGTTTTTACACTCTTCCTTAATTTTATAGTTTTAAAATAACATAGGCATTTTAAATCCAAATTCTATTTTTCTTCTAGTTTCAAATTATATTTGTAATGCTAAGTTTCATTATTGATATCATAGTCTGACAGTCCTTTACACAGGGTACAAAGTATAACTGCTCTGCAGAACCCTGGAAGTAATTAGAATGTTAGACAGCAAGTGTTTTGAATTAATTTATCAAAAACGTTTTAGTATGTGGCAATTCTGTAGTTCAAGGGCATATGTGCATGTGTGTGACATAAAATAGCAAAGTAAATATCTAATGTATTTAACTTGTTTTATTCATGCATTTCTCATTCAGGTATCTGAATGTTTCTCTATCAGAAGTGTAAAAGGTTAATAGATCATGCTTGTTTGAACTACATGAATCCAAAAGATAAAATCAGAACGCACTCTTAGACATTTATCTTACAACATAAACATGCTTTACCTAATTGCCTGTGCCTGTTCTAAGCAGCCGTGTTGTAAAATACCTGTGAAAATATTTGTGAAGTTGCTCGGGCAACTTGCCAAAACGTATCAAATGGTAAATCCGTAATTTTGGAAAAATGCTTGCTACATTTGAGTAGACATACTATTCAAACTATGTTTGACCTTGTCTATACTTCCTTAATTATAAAATTATTGTGAAACACAATAAATATAAAGTTAACAGTCAATCAACCTTAATTCTCGAGCTTAACTTCTTATACAGATTGCAAAAGATTATATTTTTTAAAAGTTTCGCTAGTATATTTAAAATGTGCTTTAAAATTAATTAGAAATTTTAAAACACCTACTATTTCCCTCTCATTGTTTATGTGATTAATTATTTAAATATCAGGATACCTTGTCTTTTTGTAAAATGAAGCAAAATGATTTAACAAATGGGGTTTACGGAGCTCTCACCAATATTATGAATGAAAAAGTAAACAGTGAGTACTCTTACAAGCTTCTTTGTACTGTATGTCAAATCTTATTCGGAAGTAGAACAAAACAGACCGTAAAAAATTGCAACACTGATGTACAAAATATGTGAAGCTGTTAGAAGGAAACTGAGAAAGTGAATCGACTAAGCAACTGTTGATTTGTGCTCAATTTACAAATTGGCAAACTTATCCTGTCATGTTTTCACGTTCCCACTGCAGCTACATTTAAACAGCAGAACATTACGGTTAAAACATGCAGCAGCACTTACCTTACTGCCTTGAAGCTGCTTTCCTTAATTCCCAGAGCAGATGCAATAAGAGACTGTATCCACCAATATATGCTCTAAACAGTGTCAGGAGGTAAAAGTCTGCCAGATCCTCTGTGTTACAAGAGGGGAAAAAAAAAAGCCCTAGTCACGCTGTTCTCTGAAGCTGCTATGTCATCATGGTGATCTTGTGGTGTGGCATGTACAAAAATGCAGCTCTCTAATGAAGTGCAGGTGGATACCATATTTTGCGCAAGGACAACCCATCAGTTCCTCCTGTGGGATTAGAAAATGATGTTTCATAAACCTGAGAAAGTTTAAAAGCCATAGGTTTATGCAAGAATTTTTTTGTATTTTAGAGGGAAAACATGTTAGATTGTAAAACAAATTGCAAACAGGCTTTTGTTTTCCAGCTTATTTTATACTGCTAGACATGAGCTAACACATAGCACTCAGACCTCAATGCTGCTGTTCTTCTTCAGCCAAGTGACTCATTCATTTTTCTGCCTTTTTCTTTAACTATCTTATGACCACAGTAAAATATCCTTAATAAAAACTTTAGCCTAAGTATCAGATTCAAAGACTTTCTTTGAATCATACCCTTTTCCACATTACATATGGGTTCAAAGATTGCATACTTGAGTTCAAAGATTCTTCTGCAAATCGTTGGAATTGATTTGGTCTGGAGATTTTTTTTGGTGGTTGAATGTATGTTTGTTTAACAAAAACACATCCCAGGAATGGGTTTTCAGCAGTTACTGTAAACTCACTTCATACATTCGTTCATTTTTGCACTTACAGCTTTCTCCTGCTTTTCAGAATCTGGAACTACTCAGCTGTATGTTGTCTGTTTCTTATTCCATGGATGTGGTTCAAGAATGCATCTTAAGGCTTGGATGAGATGTTACTTTCACCAGGCAATGTCAAAAAATAATACATTAAGAAAGTAACTGTTGAAAGTGGATCCTAATGCTTCCATAAGAATCTTTCTTTATCTCTAAATGGAGGATGTCTTCATTTTTATGAGAGGCATCTTCTTTTATAGATTTGGGTAGGGACAAATGTCAAATGTGCATAAAGAAATCATGCACAAGACATTTTAAAGCGTCTTGTGTGTTTAATTGCATTTGACTGTAATTGTTGGGTGTAGAAATTCAGGGATTTTGTCCATTTTCAACTTTACATCTTTATGAAAAATCGTGGTACAGAATATGTCTGGGCTGGAAAACCCTAACAGTTTCCTGAAGAGGAGCCTGGATGTGAGCTTCTCCCCAAATCTCCTGCTGATGCATCTCAGTGTCCACAGAAGTGAAGGTTACTGGGAGCAGGGAAAATCCAGTGCCCTTCACCAAGAACAGGAAAGAATCCAAACAATTACAGATCTCTGTGCTTCTGCAATGCCCCAATTAGCAAACAAATTTGCTCAACACAGAGTGCCGTGCACCACTGCAGCCACAGGGAGTGAATGTTATGGTTTTGATGTTCTGACATCACGCCTGTCTCCCTGGTGTGGGAGAACCATTTACACACTGGGAGACGTGTTGGTGACAGATCATAACTGCGTTACTACTTGAATGGTGCCAAGAAGGGAATTGAAGCAGTGGGATTACAATAGTGAACTAATCAAAGTGAAAAACTGCATGGTTTCAAGACTAAAAATGCAGAAGTGGACAAAGCTGCTGTTGTTCTGCGTGTGGACAAATGGAGACCAGATGGAGTTTCTCATGCACAGAATCACATTTATCTGAAAACTACCTCATTAGCTTTAGTTGACCAAGGAAACCTAAACTGTGACATGACTGCAAATGTAACAACAAGCAGGAGCACTCAGCAAGAGATCAGTCGGAATAAAAAAATATTTTTTGTACAGAAAGAGATAACCCTTAAGGTAATACCAAAGTTCGCTCTCTGGAAGAACGTATATCAAGGTCAGCAACGGAGCATAATATTTGTAAAGAGAATTTTAAAAATCACAGGAAAGGCACTAATTGTGCTCTCTCTGACTACAGATTTGTTTTGAAGGACAAGTTCAATATTATGAGAAATTAATACATATTTTGAACTTTCAGTAATAGGTGTCGTTATGCATTTGCAGTACAGATAGAATTGTACATTGGCTGCAAGTACAGGATAATCCAGACTCAATATGGTTTTGGCACAGTTGTATTTATGAACCAGTTTTTCTGTACATCCAGTATTATATCCTTTTTCTCATTCTGATAACAGAAATACAAAACATGCATATCTTTATAACTTACAAATCTTATTAAGCAAACTGATGATATTTTGCAATTAACATATGGTAAAAGCTTGGGTCAGATAAAGTTCAGCTGAGACTTGTTCATTCATATAGTTCCTGTCTTGCTGACTGGTTTAAATTAGCTATGGAAATTGCACAGTCAAGATGAAGAATCACATGCCTTCCAAGCTTGAGACATAAACCAATAGATTTTCCTTCCTTTTTAATAGGATTTTTACTATCTCTCCACTCTGTTATTGAATACTGTCCCTTTGGCATCATTTATGTGCTTTTCCTAATCTTACTGTTCTGACTGGTGAAGCTCTCACCTCATAAGCCTCTGTTTGGGAGAGCAGGTAGGTACTACAACCCAGCAAATGAAAGCGTTGCTTCTTCCACAACAAAGGGTGGGAGTGTGGTTGGGTGATTTCTTTTTTTCTGGCCCTATTTTATGTTCTGCATAGGGGTTCTTTTGGTAGCTCTCAGAAGTCATGAAACAGTGTGTGAATGAAGTCTAGCTAATTTCCAAGCAATACACAAAATAATATGTAAATTCACCTACGTCACCAAAGTTGTAAACTGGTTATGAATATGCTTCACACTGATGATGTCAGGACACATGAATATTTCACCTTTACAACTACTGTGCTCCAGTTTTTCTTCAAAATTTATTTTCTTTTTGTACCTTATTTATTCTTCTTTTTTGGATGGGAAATATGATCAAAACCTATTATAATGTAATTTTCTTTGGGTTGTGATACATGAATAGAAATATTTCTTTTATGTGATCCAAAGATCGTTTTTTTTTTTCAAATTCATATTTTCGTGCCTCGAGGTGGCCAACTCTAATAGGTTGTAATGAAACAATCTGAAAGCAGAACTCACTGCAAGTGTACCAATTTGCAGTGGCTGAGATCTAGCCTTCAAATATTGTCAAGTTACAGTGTCACTATTTTGTTTCTACGCTCATCAGTGATATCCTCTCTGCTTTTTCTCTCTTGTGAAACTGCCTTCTTTATAGCTTCTATGCACTTCTGCATAAATGGAAGCGCCTCCCAATCCATTTGCTTTTAATACCCTTCTCCCTAAAAGATTCAAGTTACTGAAACCTAACAGATATTAACTAAACCAACTGCTGCTTTGTTTTCATCTTAAACCTGTGCACACATCTGGTACACAAAACCAAGAGATCTGGGTGCCCAGTATCAGGAGTAGGGTATTTGTGTCATGGGAACATATAGCCCCAGAGAAATTCCTTGTGGAACATTTCACACTGCCACAGAAAACGAGCAGTGAGGTTTTTCCTTTGACCACTGAGAATTTAAACTAAATATTACTCTCAAGATGAAATGAAGGCTAGCTCATTTTATTTGGCTACCTGCAGCAGGGGTTAAGAAATCTCCATCAAGGGAAAAGGCCTTTCCATGGACACCACGCAGCAAGCCACTTAATTATAAAGAGGTACCATAGTGTTTATACAAGATGTCTCTAAACAGTGAATATACAGCCAGTTAGCCTATATTAGTGAAAAAACAAAAATATAATATTGGCTCAAATCCCCAGGAACAATTAGTTAATTATTTCTGTAAAGTTCTGCGGCATTTTGAAAATATTGCTGAAGGCTGACTCATATTTAATGAGTTCCACTAAAAACAATTCAGTTCCAGATACTGGAGGCTGTAGGTGCTTATTTTTTCATCCGAAAACTTCCATTCCTCCTAATTGAAATTTTACTTTTTCAGCCTCTACACTGGACTTACATGTTAAATGGAAAGAGTTAGAGCACATACTACAAGCATTACAAAATTTGTGGTGATCCAAATCCTTCTTTTCCTTTCTCCTAAAAAGGAAATACCAGCTTTGGAAACTTACAAAAATGGTAAAAGTGTTACAACCTATTAGCAGACCGCAACAGATATTTTAGTTGAGCATGAATCTTTGTTTTTGTCCTTCCGAAAGACTGCTCACTGTTTTGCATCAAACTTGACAGTGTCTATGTTCTAGCACTGTTATTCTCCTCTCTGTTGCTTTTCAGACTGTTTTTGATTTGATTCAAATAGTCAACAGCAAAATTCCTTTGAGTTGATTCAAAGCTTAATCAAAGCTTTTTTATGATGAGGTCTAAACATGAAGGCAAGAGTCTGTTTTTAAACCGGACTCCTTAATATGTAATGTATGTTTTGTCATAGCATTTAAAATCTGCTGATCCACATATAAAAGAAAATTAGGTGGCCTTAAAGCATGAGACTATTCAAATGATTCCTAAGGTAAAGAATGCAAGAGTATCTCGAGGAACTGTTGAATTTGTGGGAAAGTTGTGGTTACAGGTGAAAATTATAGCAGCATCTCGGTATCTCTGTATTGTAAATAGTACAGATAATTTATGGAAAAGGAGGAGTTGGACTTGGCAAACTTGGTTAGTTCACCACCTATTGTTTATATGCTTGTTTAGTTCACTGGCTATTGTAATACATGCTAATGCTGTATCAACATAGACCTGCTTTGAAAACCATGGGGTGCTAAACACCTTCCCAGAATCTAAGCATTATCAATGTCTGTCTGCACTCAGATCACTATAGTTTAAGGTCAGAAGGGATGTTAAATCATCTGGATTCTGCTGTGTAACCAGAATATAGCATTGGCCCTCTGCTAGTTTATGTGACCCTGGACTCAAACGGATCCACTAAGTGATAAATTGTCTTTGCCATGAAGATGGGACAGTTTGGGAGCCGCTTAATGTGCAGCTTTTAAAAATACTGGCCATTGTCATTTCTAAAATGAAGCACTTTGGACAAATCTACTGCAACTACAGAAGATGCTTTTACCAAGTTTAAAACCTCATGAACAAGTGAAGCTTGATAGATAATACCTATTATATCACTGCCTACCTATTAGTATCTATTTTAGTTAGTTTTCACTTAGTTCATTACCACCTGAATGCTGTATGAGATTTTTACATTATTTTCCCTAGGACTGGTGGCAGGTTATTAGCCTTGAGGTAGAGAGAGCACCTACCTGTTTAAAGTCCATGAATAGTAACACCTTATCAGTGTTCTGGTATACCCAGGCTCATAAAAATGGGCTGTAAATGAACCAAATAACTCTTACATGTCTTCCCGAGATGTTTAAGTACAAATTATTACAACAAACATATGTTAAAGTATTTGTCACTAACAAATATTTTTTCAATTTTTTTTCCTTAGAACACATATGATAACAATACACTAGTCTGAAGAAAGCAAATCTACTCCTCCCCAAATGCAGAAAAAAAAATTATTTTTATTCATATTCCATTGCTAACCATTATGTTTTGTCTCTTTAGTTTTACTTCTATAACATTATTAGAATTTATTTTCCTCATCAAAAACTCCACCTTCTTCCAACTATCTTCAGCCATGCTATCTGTGGGTCTGTCACTGATATATTCAGTGCAACTGTTTTATTTTTTCCTTATTACTGATATACAGGGACACTATTATTTGAACTTAATCTCTTTTTTCTTCATGTCTCATAATTTTTTTTCTCTTCTGATTACATTTTACTTTTTAACTGAAACAAAGCAAGATATTGTTGAAACTGGCCTTTTCTGGGTATTATATCAAGAAGCAGGAGATGTTTGAGGATGTATTCTTAAATTCTGTTAAAATATAAGTATTTTTATTTTTCTTACAATTTTTTTCCTTTCAGACAAATTTGTTCATCCTTTTCCTGTTTGGAGACATTGAACTCCTCTGAAAGACTGGCTGGAAAAGTGCTTTTGGCCATATTAAATGGTCAGCTTTGGCAACCACAGATTCCAATCCAGTGATTTAATTGTCTTTATTTTTCACAAGGAGATCCAGAGTGGATGAACCTCATGCTGTATGAAACACCTTTTGCCTTAGGAATTGTGCAATGTTGAGAAACTCTACTAATGCTTTATTACAGGCTGCATGGCGCTGCTAACAGCATCTCACAAATCAAATTTCCCATTAGAAAAGCTACTTGTCTTTTTAAGTTGCTCCACCTTATATCTCACTAAGATTGCCTCCACTTCTCTGCGAGATGAAGACCTTCTCTTACTATAAATGTTGTCAAGTGTGTGATATGTCTCACATTTTGGTCCTGAGAGACAGCAAACACAGGCATCTACACGTGTGATAGGAGTCCAGGCACTCCTCAAGGTCGGTGGGGATGTAATAAACAGTTGTGGAGCCTGGGGAACGATTCAATTCCCCAACACAGACACTACAACAGTATTCAGTTACCTAAAGGTAGGTATCCAGTATTATTTGAGAGGCTCTCAGGTGTCCAGCTCATCTTTATAGATTATGGGAGAGGACTTTATAACACTTGCGCCCCTTTCAAATGGTAGCTGATGGCAAAGCAAAGAACTTCACAGTGTTTAATAGCAAAACATCTGCATTTAGGCAATTGCCTGTTGTCAAGGTGTTTCAGTCAGGTGATGCAAGGACACTCTCTGACATGGCCTGGGCTGTACAGCACAGCCAAGGGGGTCTGGCTATTGTGACTGAGCGTTCTGAGGAGACCTGTCCTGTCCTGAAATAGTAGCAGGAGGCCAGACACTTATTAGCAATCCAGAATGATATTAGACACTTATCTTTTGGAACCTAAATTGTGCCTTTGGAGCTCCAGTCCGGGAAATAATCAGTCTCCTAAGTAACATCCTCACTTTGTGCAAATTGTCTGAACAGTATTTTCTCCAACAATTTTCTCTGCAGTCTTCTCCTAGCTGAGTATTCAGCAGAATATCTGCAACGAAATGTCACAGAAACAGAGCCAAGCAAAATGGGATGTACAAGTCAGGAAGCAGTCATGATCTACTAACCCACAGGTATTTTCCATTTTCTTACCACCTCTGAAAATCACAACAGCAAAAAAGCCAGAATAAGCAATTCTCTGAAAGGTCAAATAAAAACTTAAAAGACAGTTCTCTGATTCCATTAGACCATCACCTGAGGCCTCACTGAACAGTTTTCTTTTTCTTCAGTCAGGCAAAGCTTTTCATATATAGCTGTAGAAGTTATATACATTGGAAAGGAGAGAAACTATTTAAGACATTTTGTGTCACAGGTGTTCATAAACTTATTTTGAATGGACACAAATGTGCTTAAGGTCTAAGCTGATCTCCATCCAAACCAAGAATGGCCCAGCTGCACTAACTTTCCCTCATCCTGCAATGTTTTAAGGAGAATACAGCATTTCCCAATTAAAGTTGTTCACCTTCCATAGATTTCAGACCTCTGTCTACTTAGCCTAACACTTTTTTCTTCACCTCTATTTTTTCAGAATTCAGCAGGCAACTAGCAATTGTATTTGGATAATTCTGTATGTGTATATTTATATAAATGTCTGTCTGTCTGTTAAATGGTAAAGTGAATTGGATCAAAAACTGGAATCAAAGTCTGGCCCTTTAGCTTCCCAGTAGACCTTTTAATGCTTTCATAATATTTTAATTTTATATATCTATATGTATATAAATACATTATGCTGCAAAACAGAACAGCATTTTGAAAGGCTTTGCATCTTTTTGGAATAGTGATAGACAGCTAACTCAGAGGGCATGTCTTCCATTCTCTCTCCTCAGCTGGCTTGCAATGGCTTTTGGGTTGTGGGTATGGAAAGTAAAGTACTGCAGTCAAATACCGTAACTCTTCCAAAGTCTCAGTCAGGTCAGAACTTCATGTTATCAGCTGTTCAAAGATATAAAAAACCCAGAGATAACCTTTACCATGAACGATTGCAGAAAGCATTACAATTGACTGAGAAGAAAAAGTGAGGAAAGCATTCAGATAGCAGGCAGATTAACAGCATTTTTAATATTCGGGTAGATAAATGCAAAATATTAGTGTCACAAAAATAAATTATTGTATAAAAGGAAATCGATAACTTCTCTCTCCCTTAGGCTTTACCTACACTAGTAAATCACATAATGTCCCTGACACTGGCAAGTTATTCTTTGCAGTATTAGGGTATTAGAATGGGTTTTTGCATGATTCTAGCCTGAAATAAACAATTCCTGGCCAGGGTTTGGGGCTTATCACTCAACAGAGAGCTTAAATGAAGCCACCATGTTTCCTGAGGCAAAAAAGCCTTACAAAAGAGATGGGGCTAAGTCATGTTCCAGATGTGGAAAATGGCATGATTTCACTTAATAATACAAATGTAGCTTTAGGCTCTGGAATATAACCTAAACTATCAATAAGAAAGTAGACATTCAGGTCCTAAGGTTTGCTGACATGCCCTGATCCGCAATTCGAATTTTATCAAATTATAATTTCATGCTTTCCATCATTTTCTCAAAATTTATGTGTTTGTACGTGTGAGGATGTATTTATACATCACTTTTTCTTTACACTAAGGTTTTGAAGAATGTACATGGAGTATTTTTAGTTTTCAAAGGAGAAACAAATATGCTCAAGAAACAAGATCTGATTCCAAGATTTAGCAGGGTAATAAATATTTAAGTGGAAAAGCTGGTTTTACATAGAACTGCTGACACAAACTCAGCTACAGCAGTACCCTTGAGCAGCACTATAATTTAGGTCATTTTCTTACCCCACAGCTAACTTCCAGATAGACACAGATAATATGACTAGTCAGTTGTGGTATAGCAAACCCATTGCTCCTATTCAATCTCATGAAAATAGAATGACACCTAGGATCACATATTTGTGATAACTTTACTCATAAAGGGAAGGGTTTTACACTGTGTTTCAGCAGTTAAACCTTCGCCATTATTATGGACCTTTTAACACAACCATAAATGAGTAACCCTGAGACCCATCAGATATGCGTTGTCTCAGAATGGTTACTCTTCCAGGGAGCTCTGGGCAGGTCATTCTTTCAAGCAAGTAGGGAACAGATGTGCAGGTGATAGCTCACAACATTTTGATTCAAAGCTTGGTGAAGGGAAGAAGGTGTTTGCTTTACCACTTAGCAGGAAATCCTTCTTCTGAAAGCCACCGCTAATGACTTGTCACACACTCACATCAAAATATTTTTAGAAATGTGCCTTCCAAGGCCTTGGAAAACAGCTTTTGGGCTCCTGATTTACTCGGGTGACACTGAAGATTTTACTCTGGCCTCCTCCACCTTTTCCAGCCACACTGCCTCCATCCATTGTCCAGCAGCTGTATTCAAGCTGGATCCTGGTCCTAGCTCTGTTGTAGGCGTGCTGCGCCTAGTTTTTTACCTGGCATTATATAACTGACTTGCTACCTGCCCTCTTAGGGGACATCTGTTGCTGGATGATTGGCCCACCATGGTCACAGTCACCCAAACAGCTTTGCTGTGCTTCGTTGGGTGATGTGGGACTGTCACCTCACTCCCGAGGCTGCTGCCCTGCCTGGTGCGACTGCTGGCTCCCAGCTTGCCTTCCCTTGCACAGCTGCCCCCTCCTGCTGAAACCCAGCTGTAAGCTCAGGGAAAGGACAAGGAATTGAGCTTAAATGTAGCTCCTGGACAATGAGTGGTAGAAGTCTAGGTGGACAGAGGCTCTGGAAGAGACGGTCATGGCAGCAAGAGCTTACTAGTGTACTCCAGGCCCTGATATTGCATTTGGAATCACAGAATAGTTTGGTTTAGAAGGGATTTTTAATCATCTAGTCCATCCTCCCTGCAATAAACAATATCTTCCATGAGGCCAGCTTGCACAAAGCCCAATCCTACCTGGCCTTGAACGCTGCCAGTGATGAGACATCCACACCTTCTCTGAGCATCCTGTTCCGGTGTCTCACCAGCCTTAATTTAAAGAATATATTCCTTATATCCAACCTAATTCTACCATCCTTCAGCTTAAAACCATTGCACCTTATCCTGTCACTACAGACCATGGTAAAAAGTCTCTGTCTTTCTTAAAAGCCTTCTTTATGTAGTGAAAGGTTGCAATAATGCAATGATGTGTCTCCTTAGCCCCTTTTCCCCCAGAACAATCCCAGTTCTCTCAGCATTTCTTTGTAGGAGAAGTGCCCCAGTCCACTTGTGACTCTCCTCTAGCCCCGGTCTATCAGCTCTTTCCTGTGCTGGGGACCCCAACACTACATGCATAACTGCAGGTGGGGGGTTCAGGAAAGTGGAGAGGAGGAGCAGAATCACCTCCCTGGACGTGATGGCCGCGCTGCTTTTGATGCAGCCCAGGGTGTGTTTTGCTTTCTGTAGGCCACAAGTGCACATTGCTGGTTCATATCCGATTTTTCATCCACCAGTACCCCAAAATCCTTCTCTGCAGGACTGATCTCAGTCCATTCATCTCCCAGTCTGCACCAATACTGGGATTGCTTCGATCCTCATGAGGTTCACATATGTTCGTGGACTGCTTCTTATGCTCTCATACGGGCCCAGAAGCTGTCCATGAGGTAACCAAGGGGCTAGAAAGCTCTTCTGTCTCATCTTCCTCACTTGAAATGTTGAGAGGGGGGGGTGGAGCCAGGCTGGAGGCATCCTCAGCTTCCTCCTCTGTAGGACAGAGCTTTGGTAAACGGGAAATGTCTTCTTCAATCCCTATTAATGCTATTTCTTTCTCAGCTCTGCAGAATAATCTAAAATCCTTGTGGTGTTGCATTTTTTTTCATAGTGTGAGACCATTCCCACTGTCTAAGATGTAGGAAACACGACAATCGTGTGTGTCAGAATTCTAACAAGGAAGCTGGAAGGGAATATTACCACTTCATTGTAATTTAGTCCTTTGACAGCAGTAAAGAGCTAATATATTGAAGTTTTTCCGTAACAGTCCAATTATCTGTATCTGTTAAAGAAAAATTCACACAATCTTCTCTATCTCTCTGTAATCTACACATGGAGAGGCACCCCTGTATATAAAAAAAAAAAAACTGGCATGCCTTTAAAGAATATGGTGCTGAAAATGAATAGTAATGGAGAGAAAACTAAAATATAGCCAAAAGGCTAATCTTTTTGTTCCTTTTTCTTGATGGCATGATGGAATATTAAGTCACTCAAAGTTTAGGATCTCTCAATCACTCCGTTAGCCAACACTTCAAAGTCAGTGCTTTGTTTCAAGAATTCATTGCAATGTATCCATGTTTTCCTTCCATGTTAGAATGATGTGTATGGGCAAACCTCTGAAGGTTTATTCTTAGAAGAGAATAAGCCTTTTGAAGCATTTCAGTTGTCTAGAGTTTCTAGCATAGGCAAGCAGTAGTTAGAATTATTCTGTCTTTCATGTCGAGATTATTTTATGCATCTTAAAATTTCTTTCATTTCTTTTTCTACACCCTGGAATTTGGTTTATTCTTTACAAGCTTTTGATTCCTGCAAAGATTCAATACCTTGAAATTAAAAGATTAAGCGATTCAGCATCAGAATGCTACATGATTAGCTTTAATTGGTTCTGAGTTTTTCCTGTTGAAAGGACTTTCTAACATGTGCTTAGTAGCAGACACATGGTCCCTATTTTCCATGACTTTAGGGATTTGAACACTTTCAAAAATTACTCTGTAGAGCAGGACTAGCCTAATTTATCTCAATTAAAGTCTTCATTTGGAAACAATAAGGTAACTTGTATAAACCTGTAGTATCAAAAATAGCAACAAAATCCTTAAGGCTTTTTTATTCAAATAAAAGATATACTTTAATATACTACTTGAATATGAATAAAAGGTGGAAGTATGATTTACCATAAAATATATACCTTAATGCTGTTGAGACAATAACAAAGAGTTGGAAAAATTTTGCTCGATTTCATGTTAAATATGAATATAGAAGATTTTGTAAATTGTAGTCATTTATACAGAATCACAGTTGGAAGGGACCTCTGGAGATCATCTGGTCCAACTCCCCTGCCAAGGCAGCTTAGAGCTGGTTGCACAGGAACTTCTCCAGGTGGATTTTGAGCATGTCCAGAGAGGGAGACCCCATAACCTCCCAGGGCAGCCTGTTCCAGAGCTCTGCCACCCTCAGTGTAAAGACGTTTTTCCTCATGTTGAGATGAAACTTCTGGTGGTTTAATTTACAGCCACTGCTCCTCGCCCTATCATTGGGCACCACTGAAAATAGTCTGGCACCATCCTCTTGACACTCACCTTTGAGATATTTATAGGTGTTGCTGAGATCCCCTCTCAGTCTTCTCCAGACTAAACAGGCCCAGCTCCCTCATAAAAGAGATGTGCCAGAACCCTCACCACCTTTGTGGCCCACCACTGGACCCTATCAGTAGCTGGTTTTCTTTCTCATCCTGAGGAGCCCAGCACTGGACACAGCACCAGGACTGGCTTCAACAGGGCTGAGTAAAGGGGCAGAATCACCTCCCTGTATCTGCTGGCCACACTCTTCCCAATTCATCTCAGGGTACCGCTGGCCCTCCTGGCCGCAAGGGCACTGCTGGCTCAGGGTCAGCTTGTCATCCACCAGGCCTCCCAGGCCCTTTCTTGCGGAGCTTTTCTCTAGCAGGTCAGCCTCCAGCCTGTGCTGGTGCTTCGAGCCATTCCTCCCCCGGTGCAGGACCCTGCACTTGCCCTTGTTGAGCCTCATTAGGTTTCTCTCTGCCCGGTTCTCCAGCCTATCAAGGCCCCACGGAATGGCAGCACAGCCCTCACCTGTATCAGCCAACACCCCCCCTCTCCAGTTTTGTGCAATCAGTGAAATTTCTGTGTGTACATTCTACCTCTTCATCCGGGGAATATCCAGAATAAAGCAGTTCATATTCTACTGTCCATTCTGCCGAAAGCTAGGGACAACACAACCTATCAATTAATATTTGTGCATCTGAACAAGATATCATGCCATTTATGAATAGAAATCATCATTTTCAAGTATTCACCTTCTCCCCTTCCGGGTGTGAGCCAAAGAAACCTGGGACATTTCTTGGCATGAAAATTTCCTGGATGGAGGTGGTTTAGACAGTTCGGGGTTTTTTTGTTTAAAAACAGCCTTTTGTATTTAAAGAGTGGACGGCATCTCTTTTTTAAATTTCTCTTCAAAACTGATGCCCATCTGTATATTTTCAGTTCCTCCGAGTGAATATATTGGAGCTATTCACGTGGGTAAGTGCTTGCAGATGCAAGGCCTACAATTATTGCTGCTTTTCAAAAGCTTCTTCGCTGTGTTTCGTGCTGCAGAAATACACGTGGATGTAGAAACACGACCGTCACTGCTTCTCATCACACTGTTATAATTTTGTTGATAGTTTTCTGCTGTAGTCTAAAAAGATGTGTGAATTATATATATATATATATATGTAATTAGAACAATGCAATTTCTCATAGTTTTTTCCATTCTTTCTCTGGCAGATTTAAGTTCAATTCAAGCAGGCAATAACAGAGCATTAACATTCTTCTGGTCTGCTGACTTAAGACACCCACACAGAGGTAATCTCCAAAGCTTTCAAGCAGCATAATGTACATACTGAGAAAGAAAACTGCCTGACTAAGCAGTTATGAAGAAACCACATCTTTATATCTCAGAAAGGAAAGTGTGGTGTTTAGCAGGCAGGCTAAACAGCCTTCTGCAGTGCCTGTATCCAGGCTGATCCTCTTCTGCATTTATGGCACAATAACAGCCCTGAACTTCCAGAGCAGGAAGCAGGGCAGGAGGCCAAAGGCTGGTTTGTGTCACTTAAAATGTAGCCATTGATGAGTCTAGCTGCTTGAGTGTTTGTGTTGAGTGCAATCCAAACAGCTAAACAGTTTTTGTGCCTTTTCAGGACATCCACAGAAACTTCGTTCTTTTGCAGACCAAGCTGCTGGAGCATTGTTAAGATAATGTTTTATGTTAAATATTAACAACTACTTTTAATTTCACTGTTTCATTTTGAAGATGAGGCAGTTAATACTGAATATCTATCTCACAGCCCATGTTTCCACTTCAGTGCTCTGCAACTTTTCACTAACATGACTCTTTAATTTATTTTCCTTTTTATTGAATGAACGGCTTTCAACTAAATTAGGGCAACTCTTCTGAAAAAAACCCAAAAAACACAGATGTAGGCAAGTCTCTGAAGCAAAACTGACTTCAGAGCAATGTGTGCATACAGAGAGAATGAGCAAAAACCCATTCTTGTTCAAAGCAAGAATATTTGATTGTGGGTGTACAAAAGCACTATTGATTTCACAGCTCTGCACCTCTGACTTAATAAAAATAGAAAACCAAAACAAAAGAGTATGTGAATTTGAGTACCCTTTTCTCATAAAGCCTCCAAAATCTTTTTCCTTCTGGTTTTCTCTAGTTAACAGTAACTTTGTTACCATCTCTCAGTGACACTAGATGGCACTTCAGAGTAATTGTGAGATCAGAAAGTCCGTAATGTTTTATAGTTATTTTGCAGATGGTATTAGAAATGCATCAAGTTAATGCTTGCTTTGAACAAACACAATTTGTCAGCTTACTCCTATTTTTTACATATGAGTGTGAGGTAGAAAATGCTATCTGTTTTCAAAAAAAAGCTAATGTAAGCAGAAATAGATTATAAGAGAATGGTCCACTAGCAGATCAAAAAAGCCTCCCAACCCAAAAAAACTAAAAAAAACTGAACCAAACCAAACAACAACAACAAAAAATCCAAACCAAACCAAAACCAAACCAAACCAAAGCAAACCCCAAAAAACTCCAAAAAACCAAAAACCAAAAAAACTCAAAAAAACCACAAAAAAACCCCAAAAAAAACCGACCCCAAAAAACCCCCAAAACAAATTCTGGGCCAAAGAGCTGTCGCCAGACCTTGTGCTTAGAGAATTTTAGAAACAGTTTGTGGAGGGAACTGGAAAAAAAGTATGGTCCTCAAAATGAGAGCAACATACCGATGCCAAGGATTTGAGAGCTGATCCTTTCCCGGAAATGAAATTAGATCAGAGTCATTTATACATCAGCAACTGAGTATATGATGACTGTCCATAACCTGGTGCACTTTAGGAGAAACCAGACTAAAAGATGGCCAGACGCTTGCTGGCAGTAAGGGATAAGATGCTTTAGGCTCCACCAGGAAATATGGGAATTAGTCTTTATGGGTTTGAGTCCAACAGTTGTGACCATTTACTGTCTTCATACTTCACAAAGAAATTGAGGATGCACTGTGGGGCCCAAAGGCTTTCTCCTTTAGTTGTCTTATTTCTCTCCACCCAATCGTTTATAGATTGTTTGTATTTGTTTGGGGTTTTTTTACTTTTTTTCCTTTCCTTGTTTTGTTTTTAAGTGGAAGAGCCATCTGTTCTGTACTTATATGAAAAGCAATTTTAAAAGTATTGGGCTTCCTGTTGCTTTGAGGTCTCTGCAGATACTGTGCGTGGATAGAATCCCATTAGTCAAAAGTTGGTGTGGCTGCACAATTTATGGAAAACCAGCGGTGTGTTTACCCTTCAAATTTGTCATAATCTTGCTTAGGTCTCTTGTTATAAGATTTGTTTATTCTGTTTTATTGAGCAAGACTGGGAATCAGGAAAGTCCTGCTGTCTTTGCAGCCCTTGGTTGTTAAAAGGGAATGTATTTTACGAGGAATATCTTATGCTTTAGCAGCAAGCTTGATAGTGGACATATCAAGGGTATTGCAGAGGAGAACCAGACTCTTCTGGACTTGAAGTTTGTTCTAATTTGAAAGAAAAGCCTTGATATGTGAGATTTTAAAACTATGGATGGAGAAATGGAAAGTTTGTGCATGTGTTTATGTGATGCTTTATGTAATTGTTATAATTTTTGGTGTGAATCTCTTTCTGTAACCATGTACATACAAACCCTGTGGAGTTTTTCAGGCTAAGGCAATGCCTTCGTTCTCTCTTGAAATGCCAGTGCTTAGTTTTCTGCGTGAAGTCTGTCTGTAAAATAGCTGCTATACAACCAAGAATCAAAAGGAAAAAAGACATAGCTGATGATTTTCTGGAGGGTTTTCCCTCCTGTGACAGAAAGATATCATATACTGTTTGCTTTATTTAAAAATAACTCTCGGAAAATATGAAACCCAGAAGAAAAACAGAAAGCAGAGAAATCATTGGCTACTATGCGAAGAAGAGAGCTCAGAAGAGTGCAAACGTGCCTTTTCTGTGTAATGGTTATAGTGAGTAGTAATTGTTTCCAATTATTTACTACTGAATAAATGACAGCTATAAAAAGACTATATATGTTTGCTGCAAAAAAAAAAAAACAAAAAAAACAAACTATGAGAGTTAGGCATGAAAAGGTTCCTTGAGGCAAAAGAATTTCACACAACTTATTCTCACTTTAGCTACCACCATGTCAAAGATGTTCAATTTCCAAGACTTTAATTACAGTTCTGACACACCGATGTTATGCTATCAAAAAAAAAAGAAGAAAGACAAACACCTTGGAGTTTGCCTGTATTACATTATTCTTTAATATAAATGACATATAAGTTTTACAAATTAGAGAGATTGACCTTGGAGTATTAAGAGTCTGCAGAAGATTCTTTTTAGGTGATGTTTTTATTGAGTATACGTTTAGCTTTGAAGATTGAGAGTAGAAATGTGCAGCCTACCTTTGATGTGCTTGCTACTCACTGGTATGGGTTGAAGAATCCCAATTTACAGAGGGCTCCAAATTGCTCTAAATAGATACATCTACAAATGATGTTCCAGCAATGTCCATAATTGCAGTTATTTCACTTTATATATTTTGATACTTATGTTTTTGCTTCTATACTCTAAATTCCACAAATTCATCAGATGGAGGAGCCTGCATATCTCTACTTCACAATTAATTCCTTTTTTGAAAAACCAAAACCAATAAAGGATGCTGACAAATGTACAATGCAGAACAAGTGAACAGTGAACTGCTATGGTTTTTTGTTTAGATAAATACATGGATTGATAACAATTACTAAACCCTTATACCATACTCTGCAAGGCAGTAAAGTCATAAAAACTGCTCTTGTGACTAAGGTTAGAAGGACTAGAGAAATTTAGTCATTGAGCTCCAGATATAGGTTACACATTTTTTACTGCAGACTACTCAGTATTTCGTTCATTAGGATGATGTTAGGCTAATTCTGAATAGCATTGCTCTAGAAGAATGGCAAACTTTAAAGAACTATGTGTACAATATGAATTTATTTTATTTTTCCAAAAATAATGACATTAGCAACAACTTTATTTGCCTCTGCTAAATAGATACATTCAGAATTATCTTAGAGTTATAGTGGATATTTTTAAACCTCCAGGGCTTGAAATAAATTTAAAGGAGGTAACTCTTACCTTCTCAAGTCTCAAGATGATTTGAGAGTCTTTTTTTCCCTCTACTATTTTTCTCTGTGTGTGGCTATAAAAATAACCTCAATCACTATCTTTTTTTTTTTTTTTAATATATCATAACTTGACAAATATTTACTCCGAATTTCATATACAGTGGAATCTGAAAGCCTATGGCGTTCAGCAAACTGAAAAACGCCACAGAAAGCATGCTGGAAAAGAAGGCTGAAATAAGTCAGTTTAAAGCACAGTTGGCAATTCTTTTTGATGGTATGCTCGCTCTTGTACATCTGTAGTGTCTCATTTATTCTACATCAATGGATCACCTCCACTTTAAAGTGAAGTTTCTGGCATTTGGCGTTAATTGTTAGCAACGGTTTTTTGAACAGGCCTATAACGACAGATATTTTAGCTGGAACGCAACCGACACCCCGTCTTTAGACATCTATTTGTAATTGCCGATCTGTACTGCGGAGCGTTCGTGGATACACCGGAAAGCAGAGGGCTGGATTTCCCAGTACTGCACGGGGTTGCTGAAGAGGCTCACGCCGGAGTAGCTCGCCTTCTTGGTGTTGTAGCCAAGGGGGCAAAAGTCGTTGATACCAATGGAAGCAATATTGTTGTTGTGAAGGTAGACCACCTGAAAAGCATACAAGTGCTGAAGTGAGAAATAGAGCTACCGTGGCAAATAAGATAAATTATTTCATATTAAATGCTTGATATGTGGTTTTGGCAACATTATAAAACTATGTCTTCTTTCCAAACAAACCCTTGACTCTGTTTAACTTTCGGAATACCTAGCGTACACCCAATTGAAATAATTTCTACAGAAAGTGCAGGAAGTGTGCAAGGCAATCTAATAATGTTACTTTCAGCTGGTCATACTGTAACCAGAAGAGGAGCCAAAGATGTGAAATTATTAATACAGCACTGCGGCTCAGAAGCGCAAGCTGTATACAGAGAATGCATTTGGTGCTAGTTGGTTTCTTCCCAGCTCTAATACTTCCATTCTCATGAATGCAGCTATACAGGACTAAGAGCCACGGTAACAACTAATGTCAATTTAAAGTAGTTGATTAATATTATTTTGCCCCAGATTCACCATTTCTGCAGAATTTTTCCAAGCTACATGCAAGGAGAAATTTACACTTGGGAGTCTTCATTTCTTGAGAGATTTCTTTCCCGTAAAATCTTAGTCCGGGTGAAGGAGAAGACAGATTTAGATTGCTCCCAAGAGGCAATATATCTAGATATCTGGCTACAAAGACTTCAAAAATACTGGTGATGTGAAATGCCTATTCTGTCTACTTGCCCTCCTGATGGCATTGTTTTGTGAGATAACACAGGAAAAGTTTTTGGGAAAGGGTGCAAAATGTCACTGAGCAGGAATGAAAAAAAAAATAAATCAACAGAAGAAATATTCTTAGAAATTATTTTTTTAGGTAAAGAGGAAACTAAAGTACACTAATAATCCCATATTTGCTGTGGCCCCTCAGACACACAGAGACAATGAATGTACACCTCCAGATCTATACACCTCCATAACCATTTCCACAAAAAAGTCAGAATGAGAGTGTTCCTGTTGCATGCAACATTTCCTTGATAATTCAAGCGTTTATGAAACTTGCATCAAGTTAAAAACACTGTGCACATTTCTGTTCAAGACTGAATAAACACACAACTACCATTAGGAATCGTTCAACCATTGCTCTCTGAGACACTATGATAAACTTTACCTGTATATATTTGTGTTCACCCAGCCCACTGGGTACTCTGACAAGTTCATTGTTGTTCAAGTGGAGCTCCCTCAGATGAGGTACATTATTAAGAGAGCCATTCTCAACTGAAGAAATACTGTTGAAACTGAGACCCAGTCTGAAAAAATAAAAAAAAACCAAACAAACAAACAAACAAAAAAGGAGGAAACCAACAAAAAATATGTTAGACTTGCCCACATTACTGTCTTGGGTTCATTGCTTCTCTACACTGCTGTTGTACAAAACAGACCAGGCTAATTTTCAGAATTAGGTGCGAGCTAGGTAGAGCTAGGTTAGATAAAAAAATTTAAATAAGTTTGACATGTGATGTGAACAGTCTTAATTATCATTATATCATTCAGCTTGTGCTTATGATGCCGCGTGCTTTGAAGTGCTGTATGACTAATCCTGGTGTAAATACGTGCTGTGCACCTCCACAGGCAACAGCTTTGCTTTAAAAGCTGAAACACTGAAGAAGTGGTACTTGCAACTTTATGAGTGCTGTCTGTAACCCTTTTTTGTCAAACTTCATAACCCATGTTCCCAGAACTGTTAAGCTTAAAGCTCCACCACATCCTTCTGAGATACTTGAGTAGTTAGAGCCATGATAGATACTGGAAACAGGAGATCAGTCATACTTTATGATCCCTTTAGCAGGACGCAGAAGTGGGATTTACACGTTTCTCCTAAATTCTAATCCAGAGTTTTCATTACAAAATCATCCTTTCTGCCTTACACATCCACATACTAGGTTTATAGCACAATTCATGTTCAGTTTGGACAATCTGTTTCTGTGGATTTCTGTGTTAATAGTATTTTGGTTTGCAATTACCAAACTACAGAAATTTTTTGGGAGACTCGCATAAATTGCAATGCTCTGTGTTACAGAGAAAGAAACCAGTGACAATACTTCAGGAGTGTCATCACCAGCAGTATTGTAATTTGAGAAAATTATTTCTATAAAGGCTAAGCCTAGCTCATCTATTTTGCTCTTTCTTTTTTCTTTAAGCATTTTTTTTTTTAATATTGAGGGGTAAAATGCTCTGAGATTTATTAATAGCTAAATCAATAAGAGAATTTAATATAGGTAGTAAGAAATCTCATGTTAAAATAATTTGCTATGGTCTCGGTGAAGGGAGTTTTAAAGGGAGCCTTCTTCACAGTTAACTAATAACCTGTAATTCTTTGTGGCTTGTAGCAGTTTCAGAATTCAGGATATGAACCTAGAATAAAATCACAGAACTGAAAATTCTTGTTCGATCTTTATTAGAGAGGTTTCCTACTATTAGCTAGCATTACGTATAATGCAAATAGTCTTATCATACTCATTTAAACATTGTAACGTTTTAAAACTATTAAATGACAAAGCAGAGTTTATTGAGATCTCCCACTTACATCAACAGGAATTTATTTTACTCAGAAACCAATTCATAGTATGCCATCCCCTTGCAGAGTTTGGAAATGAAGAATTTTCATTTAAAAATTATTACAATTAACTCTGTCTTTTGAATAGAGCATACCAAGATTTAAGAAAGCTTGGGGGACTGGATCCTACAGAGCAATTCAGTCTGAAGTTTTACAGAATGCTTACAAAGGACTTCAGTGATGGGTACTCACAGTGAATGTCTTTGAAAAGACTGGAAAAAAGCCCACCACCTTTAGTCAGAGGGCTATAAATTCTTGTTTGACACACCTCTAAATATGTGCTCACTACATACGCAGGTCTACAAGCAGGTTTGTCACACCTGGGAGACCAGTATGAAAAAAAGCAGTTCTGACTCTCTTGAAGAAAAAGTAATCCCTTTGCACAGTCTTTTAGAGAAAGAATGAAGTTATAGGAGTTCGTAGTGAAGTGGACTTAAATCCCAGGAGTGAAATTATGTGTAATTACATCTCCTCTAAATGTGTTACAGAAAACTCTCAGTCACTTGGGGCTATGCTTACAGATGAAGTAAGTCAATATTATTGTGTAAAATAGAGGGTGATTAAGAGTGTTTGGAAAGAACATGGTCTTCATCACCCTTCCCATAGGAAAAAAAGGGAAGAATTTGAAAAATCACTCTTGCTTCATACATTGATATATGACTTCCTTTTATATTAGTGGATAAGTAATATTTTTCCAGTGTTTCAGTAGATCTAGTCTCAGTGTTCTAAACCATTGAAGAGCATCATCAAAAACATATCTCAAAATTGAAATTCTCAAATACCTTTTCACCTTTTTTCTCCAACATCCCTGCTGGACCATTTCCACTATTTTTTGGAAAGAAACTTCATGATGCTCAGCATCACTATTATAATTATGGGCTTAGAGTAATAGAATCATTAAGGTTGGAAAAGACCTCTAAGACCACCAAGTCCAAACGTTAATGCATCCCCACCATGATCACCACTACACTATGTCCCCAGGTGCCACACCCACATGCCTTTTGAACACTTCCAGGGATGATGATTCCACCACTTCCCTGGGCAGCCTGTTGAAGTGCCTGACTACCCTTTCAGTGAAGAAATTTTTCCTAATGCCTAATCTAAACCTCCCTTTGTTTGGTTCAAATTCCACTGTACGGAGCTAGACCGTTTCAGTAAGTTTTAATAGGATACAGAAATTAGTCATATCAATATCCTCTTGGAGCTCATTCCTGCATGTAATCAGCAAAGTCTTTGTTGGGTTTGCTTTCATAAGGTTGTTGGTTTTTCACTGAAGCATTCTTTGAAGACTTGTGAAAGACTTAAGAGTAATTTTACAAGGAAAGCTAACAAAAAGGACAAATATTGCACGTCTACAAGAATGCAAGAAAACTCAGAGGAGAATGAGCAATAGACCTACACCAAGCTCTTGCATGAAACATTTTACTGTTTAAAATACCTTAACACAGTCAGAAAAATTACCTGTTTCTCAAAGTTTAGCCATGCTTTAGGGCAGCTATTAAGCTGTCAAGCTTGAGTTGACATGAACAAGGTTGTCTGACCCTGTCCTAATATCTCTGAAAACTTAGACACGTAAATAAAAGCTGGGGTTTGGTATGCTGGGCTGGAGTTCTTCCATACCTCTCTTCTTTCCTCGTATGTCTGCTTTGTTTTGTGCAGCGTGCTCCTTGTTCACCAATCTGCGTTCTGCCTTACCTCTCACCTTTGCAAAAGATAATATCTAATTATGCTTCGGTGACCTGCTTAAGCACAGGACAGGGAGTGGTTTAAAACTTGGTGCCTGCTCTGAGCAGCTCCACATTTCCACATCATGCTCAACAGAATATCTTGTTGCTCCATACAGCCACAATAGAAGCGGCCCAAGTTTAGATATTTTTAGGAGTCTGTTGGCACTTGCTGTTTCAAATTTTATGTCTTAAGGCAGACTTCCAATAGTGTTCTCCACGTGACGTTGCCTGCAGTGTTTTCCACGTGTGAATGTGAAAACCAGAAAAACTGTGTCATCTGCAGCACAGCTCACACACCTCACCTCCAGTAGTGTAAATTACTCTCTACCTGAGTAGTAATCATCTGGGTTTGGTTTTGGAAGTTTTCTTCATAATTTCTCTGATGAATGCTATATTCTATACTAAACCTCTGAAACAAACAATAACTTCTTCATAGTTCTCTAATCCATAATTATAATATTTTAATATTTTCATTAAAATCTAGGGAAGACTTTGCTTCATAATTTCTCTGATGAATGCTATATTCTATACTAAACCTCTGAAACAAACAATAACTTCTTCATAGTTCTCTAATCCATAATTATAATATTTTAATATTTTCATTAAAATCTAGGGAAGACTTTGCTTCATAATTTCTCTGATGAATGCTATATTCTATACTAAACCTCTGAAACAAACAATAACTTCTTCATAGTTCTCTAATCCATAATTATAATATTTTAATATTTTCATTAAAATCTAGGGCAGACTTTTTTTTAAATCTGTGATTAAATATGAACATAAAGCATAAGATGAAATGTCTCAATTTATAAGCACTGGAAACCTGTTCTAAGTTTTATATCTTGGAATTTTCAGATCCAAAATATGTGTTATTTTACTATATACTTCATTGCATTGGATTGCTGTCCAAGCTACTATAAATAGTAGTAAACGTGACTCCTGTTACTCAGTAATCTTTCTCTGATTTCTGATTTCTGCCCTCATTATGACAAACAGAATGATTAAGATGAAAATCTATTAATTAGATCCAGTAATCTGATTAAGTCTGATTATCAGTTTTTTTCATCAATGAAATTATGTTCATAGTAAAGTGTTAAATTATTAAATTAATAAAAAACTTGTAGTAAAGGCCCATTTTACTATTCTATGTGATTTTTGATGTGAACGAATTCACAAATAATTCTGTATAACTTCTGTTTGGGAATTGTCCTTTAATTTTCCTACAGTTCGAGAAACTTATTCAACAACATAGTCACAAATTTGCAGAGTAAAATCACTCTCACAGTAACAACTTTTCAATTAAATTTTATGATTTTTTTTCTTTTTCATGTTCCTGGACTCATTGCAGTCTTGCCTTTCTTGAGAAACAAAGGAACCACTGTTGACAGAAGTTTTGGTTCCCATGTGCTTTTTACCTCAATTTCCAGGCAAACTACATGAGCATTGCTGTGTTCCAAGAAAACTGCATAAACCAAAGATGGACATACAATGAAAGAAATATGATATAATTTTAAAAATCTAATTGTTTTCTTCTTTTTTTCTTTTTTTTAGTAAATAGAATAAACAGTTGCCCTGAGCGTATAGCACTCGTAATTGAAAACAGATGAAAAGTTTTGTCAGGAAAATAAAAGAAGGGTTTGTTCTCTCCAATCAGTACACAAATCCTTAAAAGCCTTTCCTGCTAAGTTATGATTATTTCAGTGATTCCAATACTCATGAAGCCCAGACTGATGTTTTCTAATTGTGGATGTGGTGATTGCAATTTCAACTATTCTTTTATGTGAAAAGAAGAAATTGATTCTTACTTTGCCAAGTTGGTGAGTCCAGAGAGATCTCCAGCATCAATTTTGCTGATTTTGTTGCCATCAAGGTGAAGTTCAGTGAGGGATGGAGGAAGGCCTGAAAGAGAGAACATCATAAAATTACTTTTGATTAAACTAGATTCTTGTCTTTTAAAAAAATACTTGTATTATATCAAGGCTCTTTTACAGTTAACAAAAGATTTTTTTCTAAACATCCCCATGAACAGTTCACTAAATGAAATAAAGAACTTTCACAATCAGGGAAACTGAAAACAGCTAGTAATAATTTACTTAACATGAAATAAGACCAAGCTCCTAGAGTCATTATAAAAAAGTTAATTCTTGAAAAATACCTAAATAGAATTTTTCTCATTTATTACTTCTAGCCTTTATGATTATGTAAATGGAACATATAAAGAACTTTCATTTTAGCCAGTCTATCCACATACATAAATGTGAAAACGTGGCACCTAGATATTTAACAAGAAACAACAGTAGAAAATGCAACTGTAAGTATGAGGCAAAATAATTTTAATGTTATTTTAGTTACGGTGCATACTAGCTTACAAATTCTGTTTACCAAGGAAAAAAAAGAGAAAACATATTTTACCTATCTGAGGTCCCTCAAAAAACATCCAAAACAGGAAATACTGGAAGAAGAAAAATAGCAACCAGTATTATCTTTCAAAAAGTTTTCAGCCATTTCAAAACAATCTGTTGGCTGAAGTATGAATAAATTGAATATAATTTCCCCTCTATTGGAACCATTCTTGTTTGTTTGTTTTGTTTTTATTAAATTACAGTGAACTTGTTCTTATTTTGTAGGAATTTGCAATTAAATACTTTTAAAAGTAGCAAAGGTTTCTGTGTTGTTATAGGGACAATATTTTTGACTTCAAACCCACAGACTTGTGGAGGGCTGATTTTATGCTTGTACAACTTCGGTTAATTCTACATGCGTAAAGTTGATCAGGCTCAATAACCAGGCTTGGAGGCTGAAAGAAATCTTCCATTTTATATTTCAGTTTTGAGACAAGAAAAGCAAAATAACATAAAATGACATTTTACAGTGCACTTCTCATGGAGCTTCTTGTAACCGAAAGCCAAAATTTTCCAAACTAATAAAAGTCATCTGATCTAGAAATAGATGCTCTAAGGACTGACTCAAAAAGCTTCCATAACATTTTTTTTTTTCCCAACTGAGTAGAAGTTACCACATTATACCTGTGAAAATCTCTGTAATATGAATTGAATTTCTTACCTTTTGGGATGTTTGTGATGTTGGTGTCTGCGATACGGATGTAGGAGAGCCTCTTCATCCCCTGAAAAGCTCCGTTTTCGATGCCTGAACTCTTGATTGGATTGGTGCCTAGTTCTGCCAACAAAACATTGTTGTGAGCTGTGCTGCATTGTAGGTACCTGCATTCTTCAGGTCAAAGCTAATTTGGAGGTACAATTTATTGGGGCATTTGTAGGCTTTCTACATATAATCACTGCTCAAACTAAGAACAACATCTTGAAAAAACACTCAGTTGTGTTTGTTATATTTTCTCATGCTCATACCTAAGACAATCACTTGATTCAGTCCGTTAAAGACAGCTTTCCTCAACTTGGAGATCTCGTTCTCATGAGCCCTTATCTCCTGGAGAGACTTCGGCATGTTTTCTGGGAGTTCCTTCAGGTGGTTCTTGGACAGGTAAAGTCTTTCCAGTTTCTTCAGAGGAGCAAAAGCTAATGGGCTTATTTTGCTGATTTTGTTGTTGACAAGGATCAATGCCTGTGGAGTAATAATCAAGGAGATCTCAGATGATAACAAGGAAAATTACTTTAGTGGTGAAACATTTAAAAATTATTATTATTATTTTCTAGTGCCTTTCAATGTCTTCTGATGGCAAATTTGGTGAGCTGAAGAAAATGCAATGCAGTACTAAAAAAAAGGATTATAGACTTCCGAAACAGTGAAAGATAAGTCCTATAGAACAAATACAAGTGTTATTTCATTGCTGAGACCACAATGCACCTTCTGTTAGCATCCATAATTTATGTTCAAGAATAAGTAAAATCGTTCCATTTGAAAGCTGTGAAGAACAAGATAGCCACAAAAAATACAATTTTTGTTTGGGTATTTTTTTCCTGATTTTATTTATTCTAAGGATACTGTTATACTTTACCCATCATCACATAACCTTTCTAACCAATTTCTCCTGAACAGGAAATTTTGTTACTCAATAGAGTGAAGGCACAGCCCAGCTTAATAAAAATATGCATAACTTCACCTCATTCCTCTTGGTTTTATAAGACGGCACTTACTGGATTTCTGATCAATAACCTCTTTTTTTTTAAATTTATTTTGCAGAGATATAAGCTAAGCTATCTTTTTGGTAACCAAAACTTTGTAAAGAAGGGGACCAATCTGATGCATCATGCTCCAAGTCCTGCAGTTGGGAATCGTGGGCCATACTTACTTTGCCTTCCCTGTTGGTGCCTGATCAAGTTCTCACAACTGTGATATGAAGACTCTGGGTAACTCTAAGAAAATTAGCTCTTTATACAGCCAGGGGAGAAAGGCCTCCATGAAAGCACAGTTATATTCAGTAGGGGTTTTCTGCATGCCTTTGAAATTTTACATTATTTCTAAATCTCACAGATAATTAACTGTGACACAAAAAGGGAGAAGGTCTCATTACTGTCAGGACATAACACAGTAATGGAGAGTATTTCAGGTATAATAGATACTTGAATGACTCTTAGCATTCCATCTCTTTGCTATCTACTTGTCAGATTTACAGTGCTACGTGTTTGTGCACTGGATTAAGTAGGATGGGCCATATAAATATTGATATAATATCTACTTATATTTGTTGCTAGGGCATCTTTTTTGCACCACCGCCATTAGGCTAGTTTCAGAAGCAGAAGACAAAAGTTGTTGTAAACACTATAGTGAACATTTGGAGCATTTTCATACACTTTCACAATTTTCAGAATTACACTTTAGTCTGTTTCTTGGAGGAAGATGGAGTGTTCAACTTATTCCACAATCATTTAAGTATTAAAACAGTGACAAGACTATCGCTCTCTGTGACAGCATGTCTCCACCATGGAAATTGAAAGAGAAGTGCAAAGATAGCTTAAAATGGTGATATCTGTTTTTCCCCCAAGGGACTCCTCTTGCAGATCACCCTGAGCAAAGCCAGCAGTGTGCACTGCTCATAGTTTCATCGAGCACACATAAAGCTGAATATATCTGGTTTTAATTTTGTATGCTAGCTAGAAATAACTCACATGCAAGAGGAGGTAGAAGAGGTCACCTACAGTTCAGCAGAGTGTTTCCTAACAATAAGCCCGTCCCAAAATAAATATGTTGGTCAGTGGAAGCCATGGCCCCAGCTCTCTTTTATTTGGGCCTGTACTACGAAATCTGACATGAGAACACATGGATACACATTGGGAGTGGTTTTCTGATTCCTATTTGCCTGAATTGTGCTATAGATGTAGATTCTGCCCATAGGGAAATTCAGCTACCTGTAGAGTATTAGGACATGGCAAACAATCCAGTTATTTCAAAGTGGTACAATTTGGAATTATGCCAGTTAGTCTCTTACATTGTTTTCAGTTCAGTAATCGAATATGCTACTGCTAGTTACATTTTTATTTATTTTTATTAATTTTACCATGTATTTCTTTTCCATAGGTCTCTAAGTCAACACTCAATAAGTCTGGACTCATGTTACGGGTATTTGAAGTTTTTTACCCTGCATCTTGCTTTGTACTGCTTTACCATTTGTTTCAGCTAAATGTCTGCAGTTTTTTTTTTTGATTTCTTTTAACTTTGTTACCTTTTAAGTAAAAAAATTTGGGCAACATTTATCACACCTGATGATTTGGTGTGAAATATTTCTTGATGGAAATAGGTAGCTATACATTCAGCTAGGCACTGTAAATATTCTCTGAGTAGCTGATTGTTACTCTTCAGAGCAGAACTGATACCCCTGATCAAACCCAGAAATTATCTAGGTACCTAGGCTTAACCTGTTCTGCTTTGCCAGTGCTTTCTCCTGAATATGTTAATGTTATCTTTGGGAAACACACAGAATTTCTGTTTTATTCAAACACTTAAGGAGTCTCTCACTGAGAAGTGATGGTGTTCTATCAAAGGTATATAAAAAAATACTAATTTCACAGTGGAAGCGTGTGTTTGGTGGTATAAAGTGGGTAGGTACCACAAGTCAGAGTCTACAACTTTTTCCGTACCAGAATATTATTTCTCACTTAGACCCATCTCTGCAATTCCCTGCTCCCAGTATTTTAAACCTGCATAAATTTTTCCACATTGTTCTGCAGCTGTAAAGAAGGCAAAATAAACCCAAACACTAGAGTTTGCAAGAGAAGTTTTACTGTCTCCCAGAGCAACCACAAATGATGAGGATAACACACCAGTATAGCACCTGGAAGGCCATAGCCCTGGATTCCTTTCCCACTTCACAATAACTCTATTATATCCCATACTTAAAGAACTAAGTTATTAGCCTTGCAGCAATGCTGTTTACTTTCCTCAGAATGTGTCCCATATGGTTTGCATGTAACAAAAGCTAAACCAAACCAAAATAAAATAAAATTAAAAACTCGGGGGATTTAGAGGTCAATGAAAACAGGAATTAGGGGACAAAAACCTAGGGAAAACATCTGGAGGCAGTGTTAGAGAGGAATGGATCTTAGGCAAAAACAGGTCACATGGACCAGCTATCCCGAATAAAGCCCAGATGGCATGATGGGCTACTACATTCAGTGTGTTAAAGAACATAAGGAATTTTTGTACAGGGCAAGAAGTACTTGGAGAGAAAAATAAGGGTTATCCTGAAAGTGCTCAGAGTGCTGGAGCCCTTAGTCACAGACATCACTTGCACTGCTGCTGGTCTGAAACGATTTAGCAGAAATATGACAGCCTAGAACAGAAGTCATAGGAACTGATGCTTTTATTTGAAAATCTACCTTCTTCCACATTTCCACTTTTAGTGGAGGAAAAAAGAGATTTCTTTTAAAATAAATATACTCCCTAACCCCTATCTCAGTGCCCCCCTCAAAAAAAATTGAAGCATATAATGAATTCACAATACAAAAGACTGAGCACACAAATGTACAGCTTTCAATACGACCTGGTATGGGTGTGAAGATATACGACCTTAAGGAAAAAAAATGGGCAAGAAAGAAAGAAAAAATAAGAAGGAAAAAATACATCAAGTAGTAATACGTCAGTTTGTCAGGCTTAGAAGTTTCACAGCAATTTCCCATGGATAAGAGAAAACTTAACTTCCGTCCTCATTTTCCTGAGATAAATCTTTTTTCCTGTCGTAACATAGCACGTAAACTGCACAGTAAACATTGACTCAGTTATAATATCGCACCACCTTATCATGACCAGCAGTTTAAGTGGTGTTCAGACAGGAAAAAAAATTTAAGCCTTGCTCCAAAGATGACTTTCTTTTTTAGTGAAACACCTCTGGTATTTCAGTAGTCAGGAAAAAAAAATAAAAATCACTGTATGACAGGAATAGATGCTGGCTCCATTGAAGTCAGTGGGAGTCTGGCCACTTAGCTCCCTCTGACCTGGTTTCTACCCCAAATATTTATTCCCAGCACAAAAAGGAGGATTCACAATTCAGGAAAATTTTGGAACCCTTGTTGGCAAGCTTTTGTCAAAATACATCCTGACAAACTGCAGAGGCAGCGTGTGGCAGTCAGGTTGGAATTAGCGCAAGGTTGTTCTTCTTGCGGTTACTAAAACTTCCAATTTTTGCCCTGTCTAGGGGTGGGGAGCAGGGAACTAAATTTTCTGGTGTGATTTCACTATATGAGAATCTCAGGAGACTGTTCTGAGGGTTTTCAATCCCCATTCATCTTAATTTAATATAGTTTGAAGTGAGAGCCCTGCCAAAACCAGAATTAAAATTGAAAATTACCATCAAAGTTTTATCAGCCCTATTACATAGGGATACACCTGTTTTTCCAGCTGGGGATGGCACTCTTATCTAACATCAATTCTTTACTGATGCATTCATCCTTCAGGGTTTAAACTGAAAAGTCAATCCCTGACCCAGTGGAATTTCTTTACTTTCCTGTCTTATGTATTACATTATTACCTGTTTTTTATTACAGTTCTGCTAGGAACAGTTATATCTTAAGAACTTTAACCTCAGGAGCCAAGCATCCCAATAAAAATAAAAATAATAATATAATTCATCCTTTTTTTCACGTTATGTTTTCAGTTAAGTTATACTTATAACCTGGACACAGAGTCAAGGTTTTCTCCCAAATTATTAAGGATGTATGTACACATATGGAAAAAATTTAAAAACCAAACAATGCAAGAACAAAACAAAACAAGCAAACAAACAAAGAAACAAATGAAAACCAACCAAAAAAACAGAACTTGACATTCTTCTCTAATCATCCAAACCTCGGATCAGGACGACATAGCTAAGAAAAGCAAGGAAAAAGGAATGACATGGAAGCAATAGGGAAGAGATGAATGAATTGTGTAGGAAGGAGATGTCAAGGCACTGAAAAAACAGCCTGTCAGAACGAACAAAAGAAGCCTGTGGAAAGCAGTTTGACCACATACACAGGACCTTGCTGGACAATCTCACAAAGCCAAGGAGCCTGATGCAGACCTAGGTTGCTTGGTCTTTGAGCTCTCACTGGTACCTCTCAAGCAACATGACTTGCACAGATGATGAGGGAACAGGTGGTTCTGCATTTTCCTTTTTCTTTCAACCCTGTCCTTGTCTACTATGACAAGAAATTTTGGTCATTCATAAAATTTATTGCAATTGATCTGATTTTTTTATTGCTATATTCTATAAAAATATCCTTTTTTCGTTAGCCTAGTATGCTGACTCTCTCCAGAATTTTAAGGACCTCAAAATATTTTGTCCTGTTGTTTTCCTCACATGAAAAGATCTTTACCCACTGTACAGGAAAAATGGTTTTCGTGCATTTGATGTGTTGCATGCTTATTTCAGTGGAAAATCTCTTTGTGTCTTAATGCAAAGGAGAGTCTGAGGAAATGAAAACTCTCTAAGGGAGTGCTGTATTTCAGAAAGATTAACATTTTTTTTCCTCCTCTGAATATTTGTTAGAAACCTAAAGCTGCACCACAGAGAGAAAAAAAATTTAAAAAGGTATCTCTCAGTCCTGCCACTGATGATACTAGGAACTGAGTTCAGAGGTGGAACCTGGACAGAGATGTCTGTCTTTGCTTTTTTATAGTATGATGTGGGTTACTGATTCTTAATTCTGTGATTTACAGAGAATAATTGTTTACTTAACTGCTTTTTATGCCTGGGAAAAGGGAACTGAAGCTGTAATGAGTCATCAGAAGACTGGATTATTTCACTAATATTTTTTTATCTCTTAGGAGCTTTTCTGTATCCCTGAAAGATTTTCTTAGACCTTTCTTCAGGTTTGTTTTGTTTGGTTTGGGTGTTTTGGGGGATTTTTTTTTTTGTTTGCTTGTTTTGTTTTGCTTTGTTTTAAAAAAGGGATGGCATGAAACTTTCTGATTCAATACATTATTTTTCCACTTTCTATTTCTACAAAGAGTGTTTCAGTTTCTCTGCCTGCACATTTAGCATTGATCCTCTAGTGTGGATATGGTCATAACTTTAACTTCCAAGTTTAAATCTTTTATTTCTTGAGTCTTTTCCCTCAGTTTAAACAAAGCTGGGTTTAGCACTGTTGTATGTACAGCCATGGCTTTGAACAGTTCTGCTAGCTTCAATTGAGTAATGTTCCATTTGATTTCAGGCCAATAGTGCATTCATCTTCTCTCACTATACTAGCACAGTGCCAATTGAAAAAACTCTTGTTGGAAGAGCACACAGTCACTATTCTGTTGTTTGTGCTGTTCTTATAGTGATCTATCCCAGAGCAGTTTCTTTCACACTATTTTGTTGTTTGTGCTGTTCTTATAGTGATCTAACCCAGAGCAGCTTCTTTCACCTCTTCTTCCAGGTGCCAGACATTTATGCTGGTTTGCTTTGGCTTTGCCATAGAGCCTGCAACTCCCTGTGCTGTTTGTGCAGACTCCTCCTCTACTCTGCATGAGGGTTTGCTCATGTAGTATTTTGGATTCTTCCTTGTGTCCATGGGGTCAAAGTACTGAACTCCATCCAGAAATGTCAGTCTGCCTGGAAAATTCTGACAGCTTCATAGAAATAGAGACTTTTTTCCTGGCTTTTCCAATAGCTTTCCTGTCTGACTTTTTTGCCACAGGCCTAAGTCATAAGCAAGTTTTTTACATAATATCAGACAGCTTTCTGAAACTATGAAACTCAGTCCTCAGCCCTTAAAAAAGACTATCTTTAATTTTTCCCCTATTCTCTCAAGTCCGGTGCTAAAAAAAAACCAAAGCATAAAACAGACAAACAAACAAAAATCTTATCTTTCATTTTCAAATAGAGTGAAGACTCACTGTGGTTTTAAAGCACAACATTAATAGTTTAGCCACTTTTTCCTAGCTAATTTAAAACTACAAAAATATCAAGTGCACTATAATTGTTGACTGTGATGTTTCCTGGCAGAAATCTATTATTTGCAGGTAAATATTCCTTTAGTTGCATCTTCTTCTAATTGCTTGCCATATTTCCACAGCTGCAAATTTTAGCTGCTCTTGGGAAATCTACTTAGGAAAATTTTCAATACAAGGAATATTTTGGTAGGTTCTACTTTCTTTTTGATCTCCAGTGCTGTGTACACCAGTGCTGTGTACTCCAGTGCTGTGTAGTATAAGCAGTTGCGTTTGTATTGAAAGAGAAGCCATGGGCAAGTTAAAGGTAAATCCTTCTTTCCTCACTACTTATTCTGGGTTTTAGTACCAGTTGAACCTTAAGTTCAACCCAACTTGTTCATGAAAATCTCTTCTAAAACTAACAAGCCCATGATTGGTGACAGCTATAAGTATTAGGAAGGTATTTTAATGGATTATTCAAAAGTAACAAACTGTATAAACTGCTCATTTTTTTCAAGACCTGTGAAAATTGGGGTTTAAAGAATTGTTGCCTTAAGTGATCACCTCATGCAAAAGGTTAATTCCAGTTTCTCATTTTTGATTTTGGAACAATAATACTGTTAATTTTTGTAAATCTTCTTGTTTTAGTAGAGTACAAGAAAGTTTAGTATCGTCTAAGAAATTTTTGAATATCACAGTGTCAAGTGCAACATCAACCCAAGAAATGTTTCTCAGGAAATAAGATTAAAAAGCACATACATTTTATATATGTATCTCACATACTCATTTATCTTTAAAATAAATGTCATAATAGAACTCTGTCAACAACAATGCTCTTGAGTTTTACTTTCTAAAAACAATACTCCCTCTGAAAAATATTTAATTGAAAGCTGGGGAATGGGAATCATTCCCAGATATTACGCAGGAATATTCCTGCTGAGAGCAAAGATGGTGCCTAGTTACATAAATATACTGCATGACTAAATTATTGTTTTGGGGAGGAGATCATAGAATTGTGGCATGGTTTGGGTTGGAAGGGGATCTTGAGAGAATCATTATTTGTTCTTGAGTAAATCCAGGAAAATTGCAGTTTTGAAAGTTATTTGTTAAAATTTATGCTAACGTATGATTTCCAGTGGTCCCTAAGCATGTACTGGGTACTTTTGTGAGTAAGCCAAACAAATAATTTCTTCCCTGAGGAGTTATTTAATTCCGTATTAAATTGTACCTGTTGTAAAAAAAGGAAAAAAATACAAAACAAAACAAAACAAAGAAAACCCCTCAGAGTTAACTTCAGAATAATTTCACAACAGCCTAACTCACAGCAGGATGTGTAACTGAGACCTGAACTAAGTGCCAAGTGAGTAGAAGTCACTGGGAGCAGTGATTTTCATCTGCAATACCATGCTCTGACTCACTTAATGCAGTGTCATGAAGAAAGATTGCCAAAAGATTAACTTCACTGATAAGAATTTTGTCTCTTTTATCACCTTGTAGATAATCTTCAGTGAAAGCACAGGACTTCTTTCCAAGGCGGAAGAAAACCAAAACAAATGGACAGGAATTACAGTGTCAAATCTGTCCTGTAGCCAAAGAAAGGAATCGGAAAAAAAAAAAATCTGGAGAACAAGTTATCTCATTCTTCAACCTAGCCTACTGAAATGTGATATGAAAGAAAGTATTTTATTGACTTTAGAGGTTATCTGTGGAACTGGATCAAGTATAGACACCTATGCTAAAATTAGATGATACGAATCTCATCATGATTCACTCATGCAGATCCCTTCACTATGGACACTCTGGCTTTCTTTTTTTAAAAAATTATCTTCTTGCTATTGCATTGAAACAAATATTTAAGGGGGACTTTGTAAGAAATTTAAAAGAGGTAAAATTTGATAGGATTTTTTTTCCAAGTATGAGTGGCTGAATGCAGATTCTTGTTTGAAAGAGTGTTTCTTTGGGTGATGATACTGGCACTGGTAATGGATAAAAAGTAGGAGTTGACTTCTTGTTTGTGAATGAATGGAATGGAATGGAATGGAATGGAATGGAATGGAATGGAATGGAATGGAATGAATAGAATAGAATAGAATAGAATAGAATAGAATAGAATAGAATAGAATAGAATAGAATAGAATGAGGCTGTAAAGAGCCAAGCAAGCAAAGCCGAGTAAGATATTTTTTATAATAATAAAGGACCAAATGGATGAATACACAGAATAAAATAAGTTGTTGAAAAGCTAGAAAAAGAATATTTTCAGGCATATGCCTGAATTAGGATATTACTTTCAAAGACAGAGAATAGCCTTTTTCTGCTCTGTAAACAAATAAATTTCAACAAAATTGAGGCAAAAGTATGAGGTATGGACTTTAAGATGTTAATAAAAACTATAGACAAGGAGGAGGACCTCAGACAGAGCAAAAAGAAATTTAGAAACAGAGGAAGGTAGCTGTCTGATGGAAACTTGGAAAAGAAGAGGTGAACCAGAAAAAAAAAAAAAAATGTAGTCATAGAAACCAGGAAGGAAAATATTTCAGCAAAGAGGAAACCAGACAGCAGTGTTAGAAGAGACTGGCAGGTAAAAAGGTATGAGGATGGAGCTTTGGTAGGAGAAAGTTATTGCAAAAACACAGTTTCATTGTAGTGCAGGGGGCAGAAGAGTAAGTTGGAAAGATTCTTGAATTAAAATTAGTGCAACTGCTGACAAACGTGGCACATACAAATCTCTCTGAGCTCAGAGGTGGGAGGGGAAGGAATACAGTAAGAAGTGAGTGAGGTGGCAGGGCTGAGTTGGAAACAACCAAGTAGCCATGCCAAGGAGACTGAAAACATGAATAAATATGCGAGAGAAGTTGTGATGGAGATCAGGGGACTGAATGGGCAGGAGACAGCTATGAAGAGCTGACAAGAGATGAGAAACTTCTGTAGTTGGATAAGAAAGTTTGCGGGAGAAGAGTGGGAATAGAAATAAATAGGCTGGGCTGGTGGTGGAAGATCACAAAATATTTAATCAGTTTTCCTTAAAAAACACAGTACCAGGCCAAAAACACATTTTCTCCCCATTTTTGTTGGCAAGTACCAGTTCATTTATACACTTACATGAAGATTCTTCAGGTTCTTGAAGTCCCCTTCTTTAATTTCAGTGATTTTGTTGTTCTGTAAGTCCAACAGGGTTGTGTCAGGGGGAAGGTCTTTTGGCACCTTTTCCAGACCTAGTGACAGTGAAAAGAACAATTGACTTTGAAAGAAATCCTAAATAAGGGACAGTGCCTTTCTTAGCACCATTTTCCTTTTGGTAAACACCATTTCTAGAACTAATTTCCTGAAGCAGCTTATGAAGACTTATTTGAAAGTGTTTCTGTCTCCAGCCAGTCAAAGAGAGTTTTATTTTGCTAAGCTGAACCAACATTTATTTATGCACATTTCCATTATGCTTTTTCTGAGAATATATCTGAGTTATAGCTTGAAGCAAAGGATTTAGTTTGGGAAAATCATTTCTAACATGTTTTATTCCACTGAATTGTGTGAATAAAAATTTATTTTGGAAAGAGATATGGTATTTATTATTTTCACTGGGTGTTAGCTTTTGTGGACAGAGAATATTTCCTGCTATGTAAAAGGTATTAGGCTTTTTGAAAGAAGAACGATAGTTAATTATAATAATTTCCAGAAAAAAATACAGGGTTTTTTGACAGTAACTGACTAAATTGCAGTAAAGTCCACCTTAAAAAAAAAACAACCCAAACTACCAATCCACCTCCCCCCTTTTCTTTGAACTGAAACTATGTCCAAGTTTTCTGGAGAACAAATCTCTTGGTTTCACTACAACTGCCAAAAGAACATCAGACATTTTAAATTAAAGACTCTCTTTGGGACTATTTTCTGAATAGCTGATATGTAAGTCTGATGAAGTCATGGAAATAAAATTATTTAGTGTTAAATAACACTTGCTTTACCCAGCTTTCCTTTCCTACTGTGACTTGGAATAAAACAAATCTTTTATAGTCATTCTGATTTACCACAAAATTAAAATGTTCTTTCCTAACTAGCTTTCTTTTTTAACAGAATGTAAAATGCTAAATGAATAGTTGGTAGGAAAAAAATTTCTAGACACTGATAAAGTCTCTTTATGGACATGTAACAGAAGTGGACTTCTCTGGGTAAAACTGTCTTTTTACCAGTGAAGGTTTTCACTAGCTTTCCTGAAGCTACGTTTGAACTCTTCTGGGAAAGATCTCTCTGCTAGTATTTCCAGTGTCTCCCCGGAACGATGGTGGGCTGCATAAGATTCTTCTCAGAGGAAACATATATACCTGTATATGTTATCTTTTTAAACCTATGTACTAATCCCAACCATGGCATTGCAAACACAGTGAGATGTGCTTCCCAGACATAAGATGCTTTGCCCACAATGGCTGTGGAGATTCCACCCTTGGAGACACTACAAAGTTGTCTGGACACAGCCCCAAGCAACCCCCTAAGCAGGGGAGTGTCCTAGATGGTCTCAAGAGTTGATGTCCAAATTCAACCATTCTGTGATCCTGTGATACTTAATGCTCATCAAAAATGTGCTTTCACACACAGAATGTAGGTGTCTCTGTCAATATCCTATGTGTAGCAAAACTCCTTCTCTTTCAATCCTTTCTTAGAATATATATGTGCATATGTAAAGTAAGTGTATGGTAAGATTAAAAAAATATTAAAATATTTGGATCAGATTTTTATTAAAACCGAGTGCAATCAAAATTTACCTGTCTGAGTTTTAATTACACCAGAATTCAAAAGTTTTAAAAAGCAGAATCATGCAGCCTGGGATGAATTCATAAAAACTTCATAAACTGAGAACAGCCAAAACTCACATCTTATCCTGTTTACCTTACTGATTTTCAGTGCACAAATATTTGATACAGATTAAGATTCTTCATATTACTAAAATAACGTTTCCTCGTTTAAGCATGGACTTTGTTTTTACTTCAACAGTTGAAAAACCCTCATTACTTCCTGAAGTGTAGCACTGGAGTTCCAAATATATAAGGATGTGATACTATATAATTTGTATGTTGGTTGTCTTTGGACAGTTTCTGCCTTCAGTGAACAGGACTGATGTCAGCAACTAAAAATTCTTTCCCAAAAAACCACTGCTTTTTCAAGACCACACTTTTGTTATAACTTCCACCAGTCTAGCAACCTCCATAGCGTTCTTCCATACAAATAAAAAACCCCAGGAGTTTAACTACTCATATTCAAAGTAACATTAGTATGTTCTGGTTGTCAGCACGTTTATACTAGCAGACTGGTACCTCTAATAAGTGTTATGGCAGACTATAGGGTGCAAGAGCTTTACAGCCATACTTTATGTGATGCCCTTGGAATATACTTTGTAAGAGCACTTGGGGAACTCTTGGATTGCCACTGAAGGAATAATTTGCTAGAGACTAAACTCCAAGCTAAATTTCCAGCTGTACTTATTAGTTTCTAAAAGATTAAGCATTATCCATGAGTGTGGCAGAACCGATAATTTCTCAGAGCAATAAAGCTAGACATTCAATGTTTCATATTATAAAGATAAGACAAATTTAATAAGCAGAAATCCATTTCTGAAAATGATTTATAGCATCGTTTTCCTTTCTGGTACCAGAAATTACAAGGATGCACAATACAATAATTAGCTATGCATGTGGAGTATAATTGCCATCACTTGAAGTGTTGAACTTATTTTATTACCTCTCCCATGTATATTCTGTTATGCATTTCCTGAAGCTGTTTTTAGAAATGTTTTCAAAACCAGCTATAGACATTGTATTTCTTCTTTTTTTTCTTGACTTGTGTGGGTTTTGAAGAGCAAAGCATAGACGAGTACAGAGTGCACACCAGCTGCTGAGGAGACCTCGCATTATCAGCGAAAGCAATTTAATGCATCCTCCATCAGAAAGCGACATCATCTGGAGCTCTCCAGTGGAGGAAGAGTTTATAAATGGGTGAATCTGGATGCAAAATCAGCATCTAAGTAATTCAAGACTAAACTGCATTTGAGGTGTAGACCAGATCCACGCCTATCTTGGCTTGTGCTTTGGGTTGCAGGTCGAGATCTCTGTATAAGTTGATGTACCTCCAGAGAGATACACTTAGGAGGAGCATTGGTGTACTGCAAACTAATCCCTGTGCTGGAGGCTCCCAGCCTGGAGAGCAAAGCTTCAAACCTTTCTGGTCAACAGCAGTGAGCTCGGATGAATGGAGGAGCCTGGAGTGACACGACACTGTGACACAGTTTAAATCGAATGGAGAAAATTGTAATGCCACTGGAAGGTCAAATGGCTCCAAAGATAGAATTATCATATCCCAGAGAGATTTTTTGGTTCTTCTGTCTGGGAGACAGAAGTTTAGAGGGGAACTGTGGGCTGTCCTTACGACTCATTTTGAGAAACTCAAGTGATGCCCGTGTACTTCTGAAGCCACGTTGTACAGTGTGATCACACACCCATCTACAAATGGCTTCCAGTGACATTTATGCAATGCCAACCAAAAGGAAAACTGGTGTTGGAAAGTATCAACTGAGTCACCTCTCGATCATTTTAATAACAGTGTACACAGATACTCCAGCTCTTGGCCGTGATGTTTTTATACATTAAGACTTGCTTCTTGAAAAGCCATATGAAAATCTCTCACAGCAGTCTGAGTTTTTATGTGAATTATCAGTGATACACAGTTTGGTGTTCAGTGTTGTGGAAGAATTTCAGGCTTCTAGTTCCTAAGATTAACTTATAACTGATTAAAAATTTAGATTTTTCTGCCTTTACCACTGTATGCTAAATTAAAAATACATATATCTTTCTTTATTTTGGTTGAACAAAACTAAGTCAGTTATTATTAAAGCTGGTAAATAAATTTTAAAAAAAATCAATTTATTTACAAACAAGAAGAAATGGTATAGCTCCACCCTTCCACAATCCTTGTTTACACTGAGATTAAGACCTTAAAGATTCTGGAAATAGAAGAGATTTAATTACATTTAATCATGTATCTTAGTCAAAATACCCTTTCGATTTGCACTAAAATATTTCTCCGGGAGAAATCATGACTTCCTTATAGAAGCTTAACAGCCATCAGTTCCTGTAGCACAGCTCGGATCTGTATTATCCCGTATGAATTTATATGAGCAGAAATTTCCTGCTGTTCTACATTATCAACCTGGAGCAAACAATTATTCCCACCAGTATACATTTATGTGTGTAAAAATGTATGCACATTAAAACACATGCAGAACAGAACAAGCCGTAGAACTACAAAATGGGGGGGAAAAACTATGTAAGTAAGCTTGAATATTTCCTTTTCTTAAGATAAGATGAGCTTTTATTCTTTATGACAGAAGTTTTCCTAACTTTTCGTACACTTACTTGCTACACAACAGATTTCTGAGATAACATACATCATCAAAATGTATTCAGTAAAAGCCAGAATAATTGGATCGTTATCCAATTTCTTTCTCACACAAGAAAGGTTCATCCACAGTCACCTTTGGTGGGCAGATGATACATGGACCAGGAATCCCTCCCTGCTTAGTGGGTGGTTGGAGAAGGTGACTTTGCAGAAATCAAGCTTGTCTCTGTGGGATCTCATCCTTGGGGAGCATAGCATTTATTATAATTTCTTAAACAAATGGCAGAGTCTGGCTGTTTCGCTGGGATTGCCTCACCTCCTGGAGAGGACAGAAAGCTGATGGGTCTGGAGATTTTATGACACCAGAAATTAGGCAGAGAAGAGCCAAGACTGGTATCATTCATCCGTTATCTGGTCCCTGAGAGGGAATCAATCAGTGGCTAGCCATCTCCTGTGTCGTGTTGCACCAGCCCAACCAGCACATGCTGCTCTTTAGCCGGCCAAACAGGTGTAGGAGATGTAGCAAGAATTTGGGAATAGTGTGAGGATGTTATGGGTTTTGGTATACACAGCAGGCTTTATTATTTCTACAGCTGAGGGAATAACCCGCTCAGCTACAGGAGCTGTGATCAAGTGGCCGTGGAATCGTTTAACCCACAAAGGAGAAGGGTGAATTTTGAACTCTCCTTGCTGTGCAGAGGTTTCGGTGCACTGCTCCAGCTTCTCGGCAGAGAGAGCCACAAGTTAGTCTGCACCTTGGCATGGAGCCACATTTCTGCTGAAGCCATACGACTATGCAGGAAAGGAATGCAAGATTTATGGGGCCAGAGAGGGAGACTAAGCAAATGGAAGTCTGAGTCTGTAGCCCAGAGATGAGGACGCTTTCCTGAGAATTGCATCTTCGCCACATTGAGACCACAAAGTCAAAATAAAAAATATGTGAACAGTGACAATTATAAACAATTTTTACAATACAACAGAGCTTGTGGTTTGATTTTTTTGGTGGTGTTTGGGGTATTTTAGGAGATTTTTCCTCCACTTATCCATTTCACAAGCAGCAGGGATGGGGCTTATTCCTCTGAACAAACCTTTGCTTTCCCAGCTGGAGAGCAGGGGCCAAAAGGCAGAGAGACATCTGAACGCCGTAGCTCAGATACATGTGTTATTACATTGCAACACTTACGATTATTATCACAGGGGCCGTAAAATGGGGCTCGCTTCGAGGCTCTTTCAGTTTCCGCAGACAGCTGCTGCCAGCTGAGGAATTTGGACGGAGCTCCGTGTAATTCCCAGCCGTGATCATCAGTGGCTGCACTCCCAGCGGAGGCAGCCTCTCCAGCAGCTGCCTGGGCTGTCTCTGCACGCTGCTCTGTGCTCTCCCTGCTCCAAGCCCAGCTCTGCTGAATCCCACTGACGGGCAGCAACCCTCCCAGGGGTGAATGACCTTAGCAATGCCCTGAGTGGACTCTGGGGCAAACGAGGCGAGAGGCAAGTTTACAGGGTCAGGATACTTAGTCACGGAAAAAGAACTGGATCCAGGGACTGCTTTCTGGAAGGATGGCAAGGAACTGCTTTGAATGCTTTGACTTAGAAAAGTTTACTAATAGTTTCCCGGGCTATGTGCTACAGTATTTACTGGAAATTTGTTCTCTATTGTGTGGGATTTGCAAATAGGGGTAATTTCATTATTTGCATCCATAAAATAAGAAACAATTGTCTTTTTCTACAGAGAAGCATCCATAGCCTCCTTCTCTCTCCCGCTTTCAAATTAAAAGTTTGTTCTCCACCTTCTCCTCTCTTGCTATGAAATCAGCAGTAATTTTTTTTTTTCTAACAGATATAAAAAACCATCATGGAATGATTTAGACTCTTAAAATACATATTCTTGAAGGTGATCCACAAGCATTTTATAGACCTTTTTTGTGTTCTTCATTCTGCAAGACTCATAAGATCCATTTTGGACTTATTTTTATCACAGATTATTGTTTTTGTATATGTCTGACCCTTCCCATTGGAAAGAATGAGAAAACAAACTCCATTCCCTGCTGAGGTGGCCCCTCGCAAGGGTAGACCTACTGACCTATTACCACACTGTTGTTTTTTCTTTTCCCCCAAACATTTATAACATTGCTTCCCAGAACAGAGTGAGGAACACACAAAAATAGAAACGAGTGTACACGCATTGTGATCAAACGCATAGCTCTACGTTGTGAGAGTACTAATAATTATAAAAGCAAAGGTATAAAAGTGAATGCATTGCTTTAACTGCTCTTTTCCACTTCCACCCACTCTGTGAAGTGAACACATATTTCAAAGTATAACGGATATTGCAAGCCACAGCTGTTATGAATTATTTTTCAGTGCTAGTCACATTTTTGGTACAGATAGAGTTAGTCTCCTGGCTCCAGAAGTTAATACCTAAGAGTAATGATATATTTTTGAAGCTAAAATTCAAGCAACTTCTGCTCCTGACTTTTAATTACAACGATCTCAAAGGTATACGCCTTCTCAAGAACACCAGCACTTTAGATGGGCAGAGAAATATTCTGAAATAGTCTTGAGACTTCAGGGATTAAGACATTAAGTAAAATAAAAATCAAGAATTATGAGTTTTCTAGTTAACCCCTAGAATAATCAGCTTTCCATTTCCCACTGCCATGGCTGCAGACATAAAACATCCCACCAGAGAACAGCAACTGACCCGTGTGATTCATGCAATCTGCCAGCACCATGTGCATGACGGCTTCACTCAAAGTGGATGCAATGCAGATGTACTATCTATGCGTACTCACGCAGTAAGGTGACACTTTTATTTCTTCAGTAAGTCATAAGACAGCATTTCAGTGACTCAGAAAAGCGTGCAATATCTAACAAATTATATTTTGAATGACCCTTTGGAGTAATGTAATTCGATGTTTACCTGTGCTGCAGTTTAAGTTAGCAACAGGCAACAGATGATGGTTTGAGGACAGTTCCCTCAATTTTTGCTTAGGGATTTACCAGAATTAGCTCTAACATAATGTCATTAAGAGTCATTTAGGGGAGGTCTTCTCTGCTTTCAAGTAAACTTACCCCTTCCTGTTCTGACCACACGGTCATTACACAGCCCTAGTTTATAACCTGAGGGCAGAGATGTGTTCCTGGTTATTTCAGATACTTCTAAACATAACACAGCCATTTTTCACGAATGTTGTAGAATTGTTGTCAACCTACTCCCCTGCAAGCATAAAATGGAAGAAGCTGCTGTGATCATGTCTGGACACAGTGAATAACAATTAAATAAATTTTGGAAGAGAATTTCCTGACTGAATCAGGAAGTCTACAGACCTGCTAGTTCCCTCCTTCTACTACAAGATGTTATATACACCCTTGTGACTCTTAGACATTTGCTTTGTAACTCCTTTTGTTTTGTCAGCCATTTAGTGATAGAGCTTCCCCAGGTCTTCTATAACTGTAACAGTCATCTCCAGCCCAGAAGATGTAAATTCTCTGCCATAGAGTGAAAAAATAAAGACAAAGAAAATCTCTTTCCCCTAATCCTGAAAACATTAAGATTTTAATTCAGTTCTTTGCCTTTGCTCCTGTGTCTCTTAGGTAGAGATATTCAGCAATGAGTTTGATTATCACACCACTATCAACACTTTTCTTCCATGTCACCCTAAAATACGAATTTATTGAGAACCTCTTTAGTTTCTGAGGTCCGCTCTGGAGCAGTAGAAGGGAAAACATGTATTCTAGCATAGAAACTGAAATCATTCTAGGCTTTCACATTTTAGGTGGTAGAGGAGAAGCAAGCAGAAAATGGTTCTAGGATGTCTTATTGCACATTTTTGTTGTGCTACTGTTGTATTACAGGACCAGACTGTAGCCCCATTTACACTTGCACAGGTTTCAAAAGCTGTAACATTTTTATAAATAATCTGTTCATTTGGGGTTTTTGCCATTAAGTCCTTAAATTTGCCATCATGTGGGCAGGAATGGTTTCCTGCTTTCACTGCTATTTTTTAAATATAATTATTACATTCCTTTCCTTATTAAAATTAAAACTGCAAGCATCCTCTCCTTAACAGATTTTTGTAGAAACTAAAAACACTCCGAGAGGTCCCAGGAAACAAACGCAAAGATGGTATGAGATGCTCTCCTGGGTGCCCCCTCATATAAGTATGCATGCAGAGAGTACATAAATTCTTTACTGCTTTTTCCCTTTTTCATTTCCTATTGACTGCATACGAGGTTTGCAGTAGAGTTGCCTATATAGCAAATGCAACCTTACCAAAATCAGGCTCATTTGTACAGAGCTGTTTGAATCTCATAATTGGCTCCGTAAGCTGAAAACTACAACACAAATCCAGTCTTTTCTTTTTTTTCTTTTTTTTTTTCTTTTTTTTTTTACCCAAAAAACCCTTGCAGGCATGGTCCTTGGTCTTGAGGTCCCTGTGTGTCTGTGTTTATTTTTTCCTCCTCTATCCTTGCAGAGAAGCCAATGAGCAAGTTCTACTCTTTCGTTCAGCCTGGAGGAGAGGAGACTGAGATGAAATCTCATTGCAATTTACAACTTCCTCGTGAGGGGAACAGGAGGAGCAGACTCTGATCTCTTCTCTGTGGTGACCAGTGACAAGACCTGAGGGAACGGCCTGAAGCTGTGTCAGGGGAGGATTAGGTTGGATATTAGAAAAAGGTTCTTCACCCAGAGGATGGCTGGGCGCTGGGAGAGGCTCCCCAGGGAAGTGGTCACAGCACCAGCCTGACAGAGCTCAAGACTAACTTGTCAACACTCAGGCACGTGGTGTGAATCTTGGGGCTGTCATGTGCTGGGCCAGGAGCTGGACTTTGGTGACCCTGATGAGTCCCTTCCAATTCAGAATATTCTGTGATTCTGTGATTATCTGCTTTGCTTTCGTAGTGTAACAGACAACAGTGCTCTGTATGAGCATATTAGATATAATACAGCCAAAAACAGAGACAATTCCAGCATTTGTCAATTTTTTTTTTTTTTTTGTCAGGGCAGACATGGAAAACAGAATGAATAATTTTTTAAAAATGGCAATATATTTTGAAGAATATAGTTTTTGATTTGAACTTTCAGAAAAGACTAAAGTTTATTCAGAAAAACACATTTTTTTCCTGTAACCTGATCATCTTTTTAGGGACCTCTTCCTTTTAATCAAAGATTCAGGACATGTGTAAAGCAAAATGTAGGCCACTGAGTCCAAATTTGATAAGGCTGGGACACTCCAATCTGGGTTTGAAACTGGTGTTTTGAAAATCTGCTTAAAACTAGAATATTTTCAAAATACCATAGTAATTGGACTGTGTGAACAGAGTTTTTCTGAGGAGCTGGGTGCTAATACCAGAAGTTTCTTGCTGTTATCATTGGTGACTTCACACAGGACCCGAATTCCTAGATCTCCTTCTTGTTGCTACAGGTTCTCAGTGAGCACTGGGAAGGAGCTTTTGGATACCTGATTTCTTCCTTGGCTGGGAGCCTTCCACAGTTAAATAGCAGAGGCTTTTTGTTGTGAAAACACAGATGTTTTAAAAATATTTATATGTCTTACCAAGTAACACACCCTACCAAAGGTGTTAAGAACATAATACACATACCAGTCACACCTACTAGTCCATATCACTAGGTCATGTAAGGAGTGATTATTTAGCATGTTTTAAGCATTGTAATCACCTACAATGACTTGTAATTGACTCACATTTTACTATCTATTATCTATTTGTCTGTGTATCGGGAGATTTTAGAAATGAACCATTTTCACAGAGCGAGTCAGAAAACAGTCACTTCTTATATCACTTAGACTTGGCAGTCTGGACTTCCATTCTGCCTGGCTTTCACAAATGGCATTTTCAAGTCTGAAGCAAGCAAACAAATCTAAAAAATTAAGACAAAAAAAGAAAACATACAAAGCTGGTCACTGTTACCTTGGAGTAGGCAGTAAATAAGGAAGGGATGTATTTAGAGTGGATCAATTTTCATCTAGGATATTGTTTATCAGCTGAAACTGGAACATCAGTAATTCAGCTGGTGATGCAAGAAGGCCTGTCTTTTACTGCCACACTGGCAAAAGATAATGGCTTTTTATTAATACCAAGTAGTGTACATCCAGGCCAATATTTTTTTCTCGACAATTTTCAAGAGTTTTTTCTAATTATTGGGTCACTGATTTAATATTTTTTCAGAATGTACTGAGCACAGGGCTTTAATTCATGTTTTTTTTTAACTTCCAGAGCATCCCAAAAATTGTACTGAAGCAGAATATATATATAAAAAAACCCAATAATCCATGCCAAATTTATCACAAAACAAAGTTGGCAACATGGAAATAAACGTTTTCCCTTGCCTTAATTTTAACACACGTAATTTCATGAATCTGAAAGTAAGTCGTACAGCCTCCAGTGGTCATTGCCCTGTCTTGGCAGTTTGGTTCTCCAAGAGCAATGAATCCTTTCCATCACTGACATCCACCTCAGGCAGGATGAACCACTGCATGGGCAACCTAAATCACCCCTGCCTGTGAAAGGAAACCAGACCACTCCTGGATTCTTAACATCCTGTAATATTTCACGTAGATCCTCCAGTCTGACCTCCAACATGTTAAGAGTATTCCAATTCACCCAGTCAGCATGTGGAATGCCCAATGGTTTGTGCTTGATGACAGCCTAAGTCACGTTTGGCTAAAGAATGCCAGTTTTAAGGCCAGGGTATTGTGGTGTGGATGCTATTCCCAGTATAAGGGACAGAATACTTTCACAGATTTTATGGCTCCTTTTTTAATGCTAATAATTTTGTTAAATGATCCAGTTCTATGAAGCCAGGGGATTTAATGAGATTATCAGCTTCTATTAAATATAAAAGGAATAAGACTTTAATCTTTATTGTAAGAAGAAAAAACAATGCATAAAACATGAAATAACTTGTCCTAAAGACTCATCAGTGACAATGTAAATTCACAGGGGTTTTTTTAATTTAAAAATTGTATTTGTTCATATCTGGCCATTTAAGCATACATGCTTTCTTTTACTGCATGTTTAGTAACCTATAAGATTTTGAGCTGAACATGTAGCTTGAAAGATTATGCTACAAATCAAGGTATATCGCAAAGGAGATAATTTCCTTTATAGTGAGAAATAAGGTTCTCACATGGAGTCAAAATCAGAAAATGGGTTTCAGATATTTCTGGAAGATTTCATACAACGAGATAAATTATCTTTTGTCAACAAATAAATTGACATATTATGGTGGTTCAAGTGTTGAAGAGCCATCAGTTAATATATTGAGACACTCTACGTGTTCAGATAAACTGCCTCATGTTACCAGACCCCAGTGATAATCCTTTACATATCTATGAGCTTTTCATCTTCTGATCTCAAAGGACTTTTCAAATGCACACTCCAACATCCATGCTGAGCTCTAATGTACTCTTCTTTATGTGAAGAAGAAACCCTGCATTTTTGGGTTGTGTCCAAAATTTGAATTTTAGCAGTAATACTGCTTGAACTTCATTTGCTGACATCCCTCTCTCGCACACCTTTTGGAAACCACAAAACCTCCATGGATACTCCCAGTAAGAGAGATGGAGAGATCCCTGCTACGTCCTGTAAGGTCTCCAAGGACAGCAATCTCATTGCATCCTGTCTAGAGACACTGCTCATTTAGAAGGGGCTGCCAGACTTCTCTGAAGGTGAAATAAAGCTCTGACCACTACCTCTGGGCGTGCTTACGAAGCATCCTGCATCTGCTGCAGGGATGAGTAATCACACATGCCTCTTCCTGCCTACCAGGGTGCTCTGGGATGAACTTTGCTAGAGACTCCCTTTGGGAGGACGAGATTTTAAACGGAACTGTTAATCCTTGCTAGGGTTTTTAAGAGGCGTGCTTTCCTGGCCAGCTGACTGCACATCTTCCCTCTATGTGCTACTTTAAAACGGGAAAAATGGCCTCTGAGCAGCCACATCAGCCACTCCCCACCTGCACTGTGCTCTAATAAGGAAGATGTCTGTGATTTCTATGGAAAGCCTGGATATAACATAGCAATGCCTCATACTGAAGCATGATCAAAAAGTGAATCTGTGGCTCCCTTTTAGCAGATTCATAAAAGGCAGCACTTTTATAAAGATAGCACAGTGATGAGATCCTTGAGCCTGTTCACAAAGGTAATACATCTCATGAAATGCAGGCGCATGGGGTTCTGCTTTTGATCCATCAGTAACTACAACTTAGAGAGAATTCTTTTTCAGGATGTGAGAAGGCAGCATTCTCCTTCTTGCCAACTCAGCTCTTGGCTGGGAGGCAAAATAAATTAATTTGTAGGTGTGTGCTTAGGAAGACGTGACTGAAGTTTAAGAGTATAAGAATGTAAAAATTCAGCTGACAAGAGCGTAATTGGACCACTGGGCATTTTTTTTCCAGGTTTTTATTGAACTTGGATTTGATTTTTTTTCTTATTCCCACCCAGTGCTCATGAGAAAAGGGGCAAACCTGATCTCTGGACTCTGGATCCAATAGTCCTCCTGTGGTTTATGCACATAACCCTGTGTCAGATAGTTGTTTTTTTCCTTATGAAGTAAGAGTCTACAAATAGCAAATGCCCATTTAGCCACAAAAGAAACAGGCTGAGGAAGAGGAGACCTTTCCATGTGTTGCCCATGTTAGGGTCCTCCAGTTGCCTTGCTCTGGCGTGTCCCCTGCACCCATGGCTGTAAAGACTCCACTGCCAGAGACTGAGTAGGGGAAAGGATCCTTATTCAGGTTTCCACTTCCCTTTTTGAGAACTTATTTAGGAAGGTCTTAATAAGTCCTTGCGAGGAGCCTTGTTGTTGCCTGAAATTTTTCTTCAACTAGTACCCACGGGACTAGATGACTAAATTTGATAATTTTGGAGGATGGATGCAGCTTATTTGGTTGGGTTGGAAATGCCCAGAGAGGAAGGGAGAGGCAGAGCACAGGTTAATAGGGAGGCAGAACTGCCACCGCTAGTTTCATGGCTTCTGTGTGCAAATTGCCCTCCTGATCCCTGAAACCCGAGCAGCCTTCATCCCATAGCTCAGGAGCATGACAGGTCACCTCCACAGTTTGCAACAAAAGGCCAGCAACTGCCTTTCCTCAAGCCAGCAGGTAAATATGACTTTGCCTGGGTCTGTCACAGAAGGGAATTCAAGGCCAGAAGAGAGTGGAGGGCAGGTTTGCCCGTGAGCAGGTGACACACAGCTCTCCTGTCCCTGCTTGCAGGGCAGCCAGCAGACCTGTGTCTTCACGAGCCTCCCGGCTGGGCCATGTCCCATCAGTGGCTGTCACAGCCGTATGCGACAAAGATGGGTGAAACTTAATGCCAAGGCTGGCACTCCTCGATAATTACTTCCTTGAGCTCTGCCAGGGAAATATTGTTTATTTATATTTCAGGGCTGCAGGTTTCGAGCCCAGGGAGATCTCTTCTCCTCTGTACCCAAAGGCTGGATGTGATCAGCCCAGCTGATCCAAAAGCACAATCTTTTCATTGGGTGGTACACGGAAAGTGGGTTTAAAGAAAGCTCAAAATATATCACTTTCTTTTCAGCCCACTTGAAATTATCTGGGAAACACTGACTTGGGGCCTTGATTGCTGTGTTTCTCAGTCTCCTTGACAGTATGGGACTCTACTAACCCAGAAGTATCTTATGCAGTGGACTGTAGTGCAGCTCTTTGTAAACCACGTGTGCGTGAAGGAGAAGTGCATGACAGGAGCAAGTATAGGAGCAAAGGGTCCCTGCGTGAATGCCTCTAGTTTTTTACCAAGAGAAAACTCATTACATTCTGCAGAATTGAAGCAGACTGAGAACAAGTTCTCAAAATAACTTAAATTCCATCAGCATTACTAAGTTTAACAACAATAAAACCTAAGACTTCCATGGCATGTGGGGCAACCTCCTCCCCACTCCCCACTCCATGTTTGCTCTCTCTGGCACCTAAATGATAAAAAAAAAGAAAATATCTTTCAAGAGGGACAGTACTGTGGAAGCTTTATGAATGCATGGCTAGGTTAGCCCACACTCATTTGTGCAACTTGGCTTGCATTGTTCACTGGGTCTTTGCCAAACACATCTATGGCGTAATTCTGTGGCTCACTTTAATAAATTCACAGAAGTTTCTAGGGGTGTAGCTAAAGTTTCCCCTCCTTTCTGTAATTATACAACCCCTACCACAATGAGACAAAGGTCCTAATTGGTGGATTTGTGCCATGACTTGCAGTAATTATCTAAGCCAACACTATAACATAGGAAAATAGAAACACACAGCTATATACTTAAAGAGCTGAGAGAAGACTTAAAGAAAAAAAGCTCTATAAAATCATGAGAAGTTATTTGTCTGTTTCCTTGCGAGCAAAACCAGCTTTAATTGATTTTCTGCACTGTACACTGACTAAGACTGAATAATACTGGTTTAAACCAAGAGCAGTCTCACTGAAGCCAACTCCATTACTTGAGATTCCTGCACGGAAAAGTCCAATACAGTGATGGCAGACACGGCTTCATATCCTGCTACTCTGACTGTGCACACAAGCCCTTCCCTTACATGAGGGAGCAAGCAAAGTTTGTGAGGAATGTTCTCATGGTTTCAGCTTATATAGTGTCTAAGATATTTAATAAGGAACTCCATAATGTGTTCATGATTTTGGAGTGTTTCCAGGCTCTTTCCTCTAAAGAGCTGGTTTCAGGATATATGATTCAGTTGGTTATTTCATGCTCATGTATTCCAATGGAAATGGGATGGTTTCTATGTTGAGGATACTAGACAGTATGATTAAAGGTGTTGGACCCTGGACCATGCAATTTAGAACCTTTTAAAATGTTTCCATCCCCACATCTGACCTCAACGCATCTATTTAATATTCATCTGAAGGAATACTTTGAAAGCTTATTTTCTCTGCGAGAGAAATCTGTGGCATTTCAAACAACAAATGAAGTGTACACATTCAAAATATACATTTAAAATACCAAACGATCTTCACGGTCACAAACAAATGCCCATCTTGCCAGGGCTTTGTGGCCTACTTTGTGTAGTAAATTCTGGTTAACTGCAACTGTAGCTTATTTTCTTTGGAAAAAAACAGTTAGGGAGTGACAGTCCACAGCAGCCTCACCATCTCGGCTGCTAGCCCGTGACTAGAATGCGACTACAGAGCCTACGAAGGTGCTCTTGGGCTTACCTAGGTCAGAGCACTGCACCACGCGAAGATGGCACTGGCAGCGGAAGGGGCACACTGGTCCAAATCCAGATATGACGGGGTCATCCGTCGGGGCCATGTCGGCTGACCCCTCGTCCTCCATCATAAAGTCAAAGAGGCCCTGTTGGTGGAACGGCTTGGCCAAGCATGCTGGCAGCAGCAGGACGAAGAGCAGAGCCAGCCTCTTCATGGCTTAGTTCATCGACTCCCAGCAGAACCTAGGATGCGAAGCAGCGGATTAACAACAAAAGTAGCAGTTTCCCATAGCTGCACAGTTCCTCCCGAAGGAGGTCCAGCACGTCCACCAATTGCACAACTGCTCCTTTCAATAAAAGAAAACTGAATGGTAAAAATAGGACAGTTATGTGTTAGGAGTCTGGTAACTGTTTGTCAATAGGCCTTTCTTTTTTGTTTTACAGAGCAGTTTGAAGGCAACTGTAAATACATCTGTTTGCATATTTAGAGTAATATTTATTAGGAACAGGCAGCATTGTCAACTTTGTTATGCAAAAGAGTCATAGCAATAAGCCACATTTTCCATGTGCCTGTTTTCTGCCAACGTAACAGTCTATTTGATTTCATTAGCATTTATTTCATAGCAATGGGTTTGATCCCTGGGGACAAACCTGAGGTTCCCAAACTCACTGTAATTCAGTATTTCATGTCTTGAGAAATATTTTTAAGTGTCAGCTTGCTGTGTGTTTTAAATTATAGCCTAGTAAAACCGACTGAGAAAGAGTAGGATTTAGTGACAGGGTGGAGAGTGAGGGTAAGATCTTTAGTTGTTTAAATGCACTATACTTCTTTCCTAGTTCAAACAGCACAATAAAATGGAACACAATGTTGTGCTATATCGAGTATGCTTGGCTTTCTTTCCAAATTTTGACATCCACCCTGAGAATCCTCTGCTTTGTACTGCATAAGCATTCGAATTGATGCTTGTAGTGTTGTGTGCACACTTTCTAACAGGACTTCAGGGCTTCATTCTGCAGACTTTCATGCTCAGGGGCAACTTTACACAAGTATGTATTGCCATAGATATTAACAAGAAAAGCTGCTTAAATACATGTTCTCTGGACTGAGGCCTAGATGCATTTCAACACACTGTAGGTTGTTCTACCTGTGTTGTTGTGCACTAAGGACAAATTACACAACTGTTTGCAGGTTTTGTACCAAGGCTGCACAGACTAGCTAATTTTCTGAAAATTCTTTTCTTTTACCGTGTATTTTATATAATGAAGTTCATACTTTACAAGCTTTAATTGGTCTAAAGAAAAACCACAAAAGAAAAAGAAAAGAAAGAAAAAAGAAATCTGCCTTCAAATTGCCAAGTGACACAGAGGCAAACTTGTTATTTATATAGGAGCTTTTTCTTGAAATGGATGGCATAGTCCTGAATACAGATGCTGCTTTTTGTAATGAAAGCAAAAATGTCCACTTGCTTCTTCAGGTCAATATCTCAGAAATGCCTTGTCTGGGTGCTAGCTGGGATTATTTCTTTTTCTAGACGAAGTTATCTGACAATTAGGGGTGTAGTAGAGCATTTTTCAACTCCATATTCATTGCTGGATAAAAAAAAAAACAACTGGGAGAGGCAGGAGTACTGTCTCCCTCTGTACATTGACATATGGAACTTACCAGGTAGATGACAAACATGAACACATGGTATTAGGTGAGAGTGGTTTACTGAAGCCTGTCTTTCTAAAATCCTACAGCCAGATACTCTAACAGGAATGGTTAGTGTTAAGAAAAAAGCTAAATATATAAAAAAGGTATGAGGCTGGAATTAGATACAATTTATTGTGCCTGAGTTCATTTTCCTTTATGAATTTCTACCTACAGGTGCCAGTAATACAGTCCTGAAGAAACCTTTAGGTCTGTTTCTTGAGAAGATGATAAGGTCACCTCATAAAATATGCTGGTGGCTTAAAATCATAGCCTACATTTCTGTGATCTACCTGACAGGAGGACATGTATCTAACATCTTCAGATATCCCAAAGACTTCAACGTGAAATCACATGGAGTGAAACACTGTTTATGTTGTCTCTTTAAGAGACATATTTGTTTTCTTAGTTGGACGTGAAAGTACTTCTGTTCCTGGAACACACCTTACTTACTGCATGCACTGAGGGGTACCACAGACCCCAACAGCAACTAGAGAGTTTTTCAGCATGTCCTGTCAGCCAGTGCTGTGTAAACTCGTGACATGCAGCAGGGGCAGGCTGGGTCCCCATGTGGATCATCCTCCTGTGCTTCCTCCTGCTCTGGCTCCCCACCGACACTGGGGCTGCGTCCTTCCCCCAGCAACACCCCTGCCAGTGCAGGCACAGTGCACACAGACACGTCAGGATGTCACAGCAAAGTGCTGTTAGTGCACGGCAGCGAGCTGTTAGCAGGGTTTAACCTAAAACGCGATTTTTGAAACAGTAATTATCGTGCCCAAATTATTTTAAAATAACAATGAGATTTCTTAATAATCTGAAACGAGAAGAAAAAATTGCTAAATCATTGCCATTCATCACAATAAGCTGCCTTGTGAAAATGACCAATAAAACATTACCCCAGTAGAAATTATTTTCCAGAATGTATATTAACAACAATAAACATTGGGAATGCTGCATGCTAATCCTTGAATGGCAGTGGCAGTCAGGACTATTTAAAGACCTTCCTCAGCCTTGTTTTAATGCATTATTATGATTTTAAATCATTTTAAAATATTTAAAACTTCTTTATTCCCTCCCAGGATCACTGCTGAAGTACCACCCATCCCAAGAATGCACAATCAGGATTTTATCCTGGAGTTTAATTACTACCACTCAGAAAAGCCAAAAAAACTCAAAAAAACCCTGCAAAGGTACTTTGGAAGTGTCTTCACACTTTGCTTTTTATTCACATTAATATTGAAGACTTCATTTATCTCTGTTAAACCCCGTAGCAGGCCTTTCCTTTGGTCCCTGTTTTGTAAAAACTCTAATAAAATCAGAAAGAGCTGTCTATAAAGGAAAACTGTAGGATAACAAAGGATATCAAGTACATAATCTGAGGGTAGAGCAGAGAAAACAGCAGACACAAGCTACATATTAATCAGGATATAGGAATAGATATCTTCTGTCAAATAGGCACTCTTTCTGCAGAGACATGTATCTGTTCCTATTGTTTACATGTGTAATTGAACATAAACGAAGGAAAAGATATACACAAAACTGCACTGCCAAGAAATGTTTACACTTCGCTTACAAAAAAAAAAGTAGAGAGGACAAAAAAAACCTGAATTCTGTGACACAATATTTATGTCTGCAGGACATAACTGTTTAAAATTCCTTTAATTATGTGTTTACAATGAAGAAGACTTTTCCACAAACAGAGGAAACTATATACCATAGGCTTGGTCACATTTCGTTTTAAAATAGCACTGAAAATATGCTTCATCAGTTCACGTCACTACTGTATTGGTGGTCTTCTTGTCAGTTTACCTTAATATTAAGTTTAAATTATTAGTTCACCTACTGTCAGAAGTCTCTCAAAATTCCACAAAAACAAAGCTAAACTATATTTTCCAGTTTCAAAAAACCCCCCTCCATTTTATGTTTTGCCCATTTTGTGCAATAAAGTCTAGATATGCAAACACAGGAGTTGGAAGGTTTAAAGAGAAAAGAACTCTGTTAACAGGAGTTTCAACAGCAGGAATTTTCTATTCTACTATTTCATTCATAAGAGCCTTCTTTAAACATGATTCCCTTGTTTGTACCCTGTAACATAGCACTTTCTAACATTACAAAGGCATACACAGAGCCCGTTTAACTTACTGCTACTCATTTTTTTCTCTGAAATTGAAATTATATTCATCAGTGTCTGAAATATATATGAAGAAACACATGAAAAAGAAATCACAGAGTGCAGTTTAAAGCAGAAATGTAAGCATACAAGCATTTTTTACACTCTCTATATCACCGATTCTAAACACTGGATTGCAGAGTATATACTGCTGCAAAAGTTTACAGCAAAGAAAAAGAAAGGACTATAGCAGTGCTTACACAAATCAAAACAAGAGACAGAACAGTCGAATAAACAGTAGGAAATCTGCACAGCCCTTGAGAATGTATTCTCATGTTTCCGAGAAACAAAAGTGCTGCATAGAAAACGTTACTAAACATTTAGCAGGATTTTTAACTTGCTTCTCTTAAAATTCAAATAGTTCGAGCCACAGACTTGCCCGAAGTTTTATTAGTGCAGCATAGTTCAGGAGAATTACTAAAAACCGTACCTTTTAATCCAGGGATTTGCAACAGGAGCTCTCAAAGCTGAGATGTAATTAAACTAAATATTCAACCCAGGCAGAAGGCTTTGCAGGTGTGGAAAGGAGGAGGGGGTAAATTCAGCTCAGTGACTGTCACTTGGTGGAAAACCCTCCTGCTTCTATTCCATAGCACAGTTAAAAAATAAGGTTTCTCTCAATGAACACAATCCAGGCTGACACCCACATTAGATCATATGGTAATGATATGTCTCCTGTATTGTAGCCAGAAACTTTATCAGCTCTTTTGCTTTCTTTTCCTCCTTTTTCTTTTTCATTTGCTTTATTTCTCTTTCATCTGTTTACAATCCCAAACTTGTACTTGTACTTTATAAAACAGATTCTTAGCTGTAATTCATCCTATTTATTTTACTTATGTCCCTACAACATATACTTAGGAAAGTTTTCTTGGTTTTAACTATGGGGGGTTTTATGACTCGTTAATGAAAAAAATGTTTAGCTGTTCCTCTTGTTTATAGTATTTGGAAATCAAGGAAATGATATAAAATTAATCTTTCAGTTAGGCAAAGTGGAGATTTATATCAGAATAAAAGGGTTAGCTTTTAGTAAAACTATTTAAACAGATATCAACCTGCCTTTGCTTATGCTATAATCATTGTCAAACCAAGTATTATATGGTTTAATATATTATTATCTTGTCTAATAATAGAGTTTATACATATTTTTTCAAACTACAGCATGGTTTTGATATATATGAAAATCATGTTTTCATTAGTAAAATGATTCCAACATTTGTGGTTAGAGCAGCTTTATATAAACTTTGCTTTTTTTTTTTTTCTTCACTGCCTTCTCACCAGGACAGCAAAACAGAGGGGAAATTAGCTTTAACTGTTTGGGTTTTGGGTTGATGTTTTTTTGTGTTTCTTCATTTTTTCAGTGGGTTGGTGTTTTTTTGGTTAGTTGGGGTTTTTTAAGAGACAGAGAAGATTTTTTTAAAACATGGAAGGAAAAATGCATCTGACTTATTGTTCAAATTTATATTTTATTTTAGCAATTTCTGGTTTTTTGCAAATGTCAGTGGAAGATAAAATGCAGTTTCTTTATTCCTGCACAATTTTGAAAATCTAGTGAACTGAAATGAGAGCAAACACAATAATTCCTATTTATTTAGTAATCCAAACACATTGTGAACATGTGTAGCTTCACTGTGTTGTTAGCTGTCCTTTCTAAATACTGAAGGCTTGTGTCTCTATGTTTTGACTTGTATCCTTTTTATTTCTGCCCCTAGGCAAAGACCAGGTGCAAATCTGAAATTAAAGCCTGTAAAATGATGTTTGAAAGAAGTCAGAATTTTTAGAAACACAATAGACTCTCGAAATTTTAGCTGTCCTCCTCATTTAAATTCAAGAAGAGCCCTTGTAAGAGATCTTATAATTGTTCTCCTTTGGTGGAAGAAAACATGGTAGAATAATTGTCTGTTAGTTTTGGTCTCTGTAGCACAAAGTTGTAATCAGACATCTTACATTACAGATTCCTTATATAGCTCACTCTTAAGGATCAGTTATTCACCCCTAGTCCTTAAGCTAACTTCTTTTCCCTGCTCCTCCACTGGATTCAAGACTGCTAATGGTTTCTGTTGTGACATTTTTCTACACATGATTAGTGGTGTTCCAAGCTTTCATGCTTACAACAAAGCCTTATCTTTGTCCAGAAGTGTTGCCATGAGGCTTGCTGAAATCTTGGCTGCATCTTAGTAATGTCAGTTATTTGAACCTTGGTCACCAGCTGCATCTGGTGTTTAAAAACATTTCAAAGCAAGATTTTGATGAGGAACAGGTCAGGGTAAACTTGTTGTCAGTTTGCTTCACAAAACCCATTCATATCCTTTCCCAGCAAGGCCTTAATACATTTGTTCTGATATCTGTTATGGGGTTGAAAGGTGTTGTAATTTAATGCCTCAGTAATTTCTTTGGAGGCGGAGGTGGGATGAACATCCATCTCTCCTTCTTTTTGTCTTAGGCACTAGGGAGATTCAAACCAAAATGTGAAGACAAATGTGGGAAGAGGTGGAGCACAGGGTGCCTGCTGGGTGGACTGGGGGCTCCATTTACTTTCAGGAAGCCCATTCCAAGAAGCTCAGAGGAGAAAAGACGGTACTAGCTTTAGGAATGCTGAAAACAGTTCTGCTGCCTGTCGACACCCAGAAGTAGAAAGGTAAGGGTTAGGTGACCAGGCCTTCCTGAAACGGAAAGTGGAGTTAGGTGGAAGACAGAACAACTAAATGGGAGAGGACTTACGACACTGAATATTGACGTAACACTCTATTAATCGTTTTGAATCAAGGAACACAGAATCATTTAGGTTGGAGAAGACCTCCGAGGTCATTGAGACTAACCTTTGACTGATCACCACCTTGTCAGTTAGACCATGGCGCTAAGCGCCACGTCCCGTTGTTTCTTGAACACCTCCAGGGACAGTGACTCCACCACCTCACTGGGCAGCCCATTTCAATGCTTAACCACCCTTTCCATGAAGAAATTCTTCCTGATGTCCAACTTGAACATCCCCTAATGCAGCTTGAGGCCAGTTTCTCTTATGCCATTGCTGGTTGCCTGGGAGAAGAGACCAACCCCCACCTGGCTAAAGCCTCCTTTCAGGCAGTTGTAGAGAGTGATAAGGTCACCCCTGAGCCTCCTTTTCTCCAGGTTAAACAAGCCCAGCTGCCTCAGCTGCTCCTCTTAGGACTTGCTCTCTAGACCCCTCACCAGCTTCATTGCCCTTCTCTGGACACACAATATTTGCGTGCTTTCATGCGGATCCTTTCTGACACAAGTATTTCTCTAATCCCACTCTTTGCTGCCTGCTGTGTCACTCAGAAGATAAACAACCTTAAAAAAAACTAACAACCAAAGAACAATATTAAGTTATTATGCAATTTTACGGCCCTTGACCATACACACAGCCCAATCAATCAGCTATCCTTCTGAGTCCGACCTACTTTGACTACTGCTTAGTCAATATAAAAAAAACATTATTAGAACAGTCTTGGTTTCTATGTGATTTTATTACTCCAGTTTAACCAACTTTTAGGGCTACATGCTGCTCCAAATACTGATTCCCTGAAAGTTACAGGCGACTGCATGTTAATGTTATTTATATAACAATATTTTTATTAAATTTTGATGGATAGCATCTGCTTCACTTGCTCTTAGCTTATTTTGTGAGCCTTTTGAAGGGCAGCAGTGGGAAAGAAGGCAGGAAGCCTGCCTGCTGGTGAGTGCTGTACCTGGGTCCAATGGAATTCTCTGCAGGAAAGAGATGAACACTGCCCTGTGAGGAGCAAGCATTTCCTGGGGAGATTGCTCCTGGATGTAATTTAATTATGCATGGGGCTACGCTAGGAGAGAGGCATGTCCAGCAGGCTGCCAGAACAGGTTGAAGACTTCTCAGAGGAGCAGACATAATCTGTCCCTGGGTGTGGAAAGAAAAGCTTTTTTTAGGGAGTCTGGGAAAAAATGGGTAGCATTTATTGCAATCCAGAAAGCTACTGGAATGAAACCAAAGCAGGAGGACAGGATCTGTTCTGCAGGAACAGGGTGTCCCAGAGATTCAGATTCTTCCTAATTCTAAGTTTTCACTTGAGAAGAAGGCATTTTCTTGGGCTGCCTTCTAATAGATCCTAGATTTGATGGTCAAAGAGTGGTTAGCATTGTTGTGGTTGTTGTGGTAAAGAAGGGCAGGCAAGTCTGCCTCAAAATCCTCGTAAACCAGCTAGGTCAGTGCCAGTCTCCACCAGGTAAGTGTCAATCCCCATCAGGAAGGGATGAAAACAGATCCCCTGCTTGGCTGCCTCATGGGAACCCCCTCCACCTCCTCGGTATCTCACACCTGGGCTTTACTAACTCCCTAGCATTTCATCTTCCACATTCACTAGATACCACAGCCTATCTCTTCTTTCTACACTAGGAATAATAATTTCTTCCAACTAAGTGTAGTAAACTGTTTTTCACAGTTAGCAGTGGAGTTCCTTTTCTAAAAATGTGAGTAAATATGCACCCCAGCTTAGTAAACATTGATGCAGGTAAATATTGACCCAGGCACAGCCTAACAAGGTAGTTTAAGAGGAGAAATGTAATTTCTGGATATTCCGAGTGTGAAAGTTTCCTTCAGTGCTCTGTGACCTCAGAAATTATCAGCCTGAACTCCTTCACATTTATACAGATCAAAAGGGCTAATGTATCAGATTTTGGATGTGTTCTGCCAGTAGCATTTTATTTATGCTTCCATGAAAAACAACTCTTGTACAATTGTTTGAACAAAATGCAGTCAAACCTCTAAAGAGAGAGCTCTCTCTTTGGAGGAATAGTCTTTTCTGTCGCTGTCTGTCTTCCCATCTCTCCCTTTCTCACTCTGCAAGAACATATACTGTTACCTCTCATGGCCATCTCTCTCCTCTCTTCTGAAGGGAGTCTGTGGAATCTATAGGTCACTGTAGGAAACTAATTCAAATTTTTCTCAGCTGAAGTATCTGACATGTGATCATATCCTTCAGCCTGGTCTCTCTTCTTTGGAAAGGCCTATCTGTTCCTGTACCTGACGGTGGCTTTCTTTTCCACTGGCTTTTCTATTCTGTCCTGAGTCAAGTCATTTTGTCCAGGTCTATCCAGCAGCAGTAGAAGTTAACCACATATCGATGTAGCCTTACTGCTCACTATGATTTCAAGTGCTCTGAACTTAGCTTCCACCCTTGAGGAGGATGCCTTTCCTGCCTAATCCTCGTGTTTTTGCAGTGTAGATGTACGTTTTGAGATTGATCTTACCTCCCTCCTTCAAAAATGCAGGAAATAGGTAAAACTAGACTTTGTATGAGTCCTACCAGCTCCTAGCCATGCTACAAGCGAAGAATGAGGGAAAAGTAAAAGTGATGGTGGACCAAAGATCCCAGAACTTCAGTTTAACTTTAGCTCTTCACCTTTAATTAAAGACATTCAAGAAAACACAGGTGAAAAGATTTCCTGTCGCACACATTGATAGACCTTTGTGTCAGTACTTAGGTGCTCCATTTGCTGTACTTCAGTGAGAGACAACATTAAATTTCATTCCTGCCTGGTTTCTAGGTAAGCATCAGCAGCTTCCTGTCCTCCAGAAAATCTCTTATATGAAAAAAAGAGTGTGCTGACATCAGCAAAGGTTCCAGGAATCTACAAGTCCCTGAGAAAGTCACTTTCCCAGAAAAGAGTGTCACTTTGGGAGTGTGGGCTGTGAAAGAGGAAGTGATGACTGAAGAGGAGAGAGGATTAGTTTAGGTAAGAGGAGATTAATTTCCTTTCCAGTGAGCGACTTTTTCATCAGATTTTGGCCTTTCTCTATATTTTGCAGCGTCTTGAGCTGCAGTCCAACTATTTCCGAGGTTCAGATGAAAAATCCAAACCTTAATTCTCATTTTGATGGCCCTTAGGCTTAGTGCTCTGAACAAGCTTCGTCATCCCAGCTGAACTACACAATGCCCTAGAAAAGGATGGCAGTAATTCATGCAAATGTTGTAACTGTATTCCTTGCTTGTACTCTTTTAGTCATGGGTTATGAACCAGCACTGGAAATGAGGCACATCCTGTGCAGCCCTGAACAGCCTATTCCCAGATTATGAAAACCATGTGAATGCCAGGATCATCCTGGATTTCCAGTTTAGTCATCACTGAGAGTAAACTTGTTCAGGGAGAGCTAGTGACAGTTTTGCTGAGGAAACTCTGGAAAAAAAAAGGAGTGGAATAGAAAAAAACAACATTTACGTAAGGTTTTGTGTCTTTTTCTCTGTATTAAAATGCTCATTTTTAGCAATCTGTTGAGGGAAAATAATTCTAACTTCAGCTAAACATACAAGATGGTGACTTTGAAGATATAAGCAATGTCATCATAAAACTTACCAGTTTTGTATGGACTGTGTGTCGTCATTATAGAGGAAAGAAGGGTGAAATGGAAGGTTATAAAAAGTGCAGTAGAAGCTTTCAAATTGATTTTCACAAGATAATGACTAAAAAATAAAAGTCTTGGATATTTTGGGAAGAGTCTTCAACATATCCATTGTATTTCCTTAAGCAATTGAAGAGTCATTCACTTTAACTTGCCTTAACCAGGTGTGAGCTTTTCTTTGACTACTATTTAAAGTATATATATTCTACTTTTATTCTTATAAATAAGCTCTTCAAAGGATTGTGCTGACTAATTAAATGCACTGATGTTCCTCAACAGAAATTTTCCATACCCAACCTGGATAAAACATAGCGAGATTTTCCAAACAAAACAGAGTTTAATTCTACATGGAAAAACTTTAAATGTGATGGCAATTCCTTCAGCTACTGAATTACAGTGGAATGTTAATTAGCAATCAGAAAAAAATGAAGGCTATCCTTTTTCTAGACCTTTTCCCACATTATTCATTGTTTTATTTCCTTCTTTACAATTTGTTTCTCAGTTACCTTTGAGAATGTTGTGTTCCAAAAAGACCGGCTACATTTTAATTTAGAGGATAAAACACATCCATTGTGTTCCAGCTGAATAAAAGTTAAACTACTCTTATTATGAATATTCTTTTTTTGCATTTATTTGTCTCACTTTTGGTTTTCTGGTTGTTGGGTTTTTTCTAGATCTGCATATGTAGTAGAAGAATTTATGAGCATGCTGGGACACAGCTCCAGCAGACATAAATCATACAATCTTATTGAAATTGCAGCATCTTGTGTTTTATGCCATTTCAGAACTTAGCCACTGATTTTCTTGACTCATCTTCATCTATCAAAATACATGAGGACCCCGAACCCTGAGAGATCTAAATCAAGATTTGTAAAAGTGACTACCGGTTTTCCAAAAAACCTCTGACAGGTTTGATTTTCAAAGAGACCTTCAATGTGCAGTTTCTGAAAATCGACTGTTGCATAATGCACTGGAGGATGGACACAGAAAACAGCCAGGCATCCACGCTATCTAACAGCTTTTGGGAAGATCAGTGTATTGTACCAGATAGAAACTACCAACAAAATTTAAGGATCAACTTATTCTGCTTTAAACATCAGAATTACGTAGGATGTTTCAAAATGAATGTATCAGCTTTCTATTGCCAAATGGAAAGCTTGCCTCTGAAGAAGCCAAGTGTGCCTGCAAGGAAAAATCTATTCAGAGACTGTTCTTCACTTATAAAACCAAACCCACTCTAAAATGGATCTTGAGAGATGGGTGGGTTAGAACAGTTATTTCTTGTCTCGTTGCTCACTGTGTTCCTGCACACTGTATCTCCCTCAAACAGTTTGAATCAGCTTCACGAGAGGAATCGTCTATCTTTCAGTCACAATTAGAAAATCCATCGCTCTGAGGAGCGCACGCTGTATCCAACCCACTCACAGCCTGCAATGCCATTCATTCCGGTGTCAATTTAAAATGAGGAAGAGTTGACAAAAGAAACAATGGAATTAAGTCAGAGAAAATAAACAATTATTACGCAAATTATTAGAAGCGAGAAAAACAGGCTTTAAAAATACATCCAAGAAAATGCTAGTAACCTGTGAACTCTGTAGAACCTTTTAGGCCTCACAAAATCCTTATTTTTGTGGCTTTATTTTGTTTGCTTGGGGTTTTTTCCCACATGTCCCACTATGGCTATAGTTTAGGTCATATTGTAACCCAACAAACACCTGATATTTAGTGTGAAATGCCTAACTAATAGCCACGATCTATTTGTCAAGCGCACATCCAGGGTGGAAGTATATATGGTTTAGAAGGATTCCATTTTGCAACCATCTCTTCCTGTGTCCCAAAGACGTTGCATCCCCCTAGGTCCAACAGAATAAACATCTGGATTATGGACTACGGCATGCTGGCAGAGGCAAGCTAGGGTTACCTAGGGTTAGGATTACTTTAATACGTCTTTATTTTGTTTTGTGGCTTTGAAGCGCTGAACTCGAAGCGACTGGGATCTCTTCTCCACTTAGTTATAACTGTTCCCAGGACACACAGGAGATGGCATTGCCAGGCTGAGAGGCTCAAAGGCCTGATTTGTATGTTGAGCCCAGGTATCCACCTACAACGACAACAAAACATGTTGCTCTGTGTGTAGATCTCTATTTCACGTGTTGTCACCACGGTACCTAGCCTCGTTTCTGAATATGTTCTGACTCCCATCCACAAATGTTGCTGTTCAGCCATTTTATATGAATTTAGTACAGAGTTATGCAGCTGGCATCATCTACTGAAATTCTCCCTTCTTTCCTGCAAGTCTCCCCACGGCCTCTCCGTTTTTGTGTTCATTGAAACAGTTTGGTGCTATTTTCCAAAGCAAGCAGCTTCTTCGTATAGTTTCTTTTCCAAATAGTGAACTGATAATTTATTATAGTATGTTTCAGATTAAAGGAGAACAATATTGATGATGCCAAAAAATTATTAAATGTAATTGTCAAATAAACTGGAGACAGCAAAATGGGTTCTGTAGCGCTTAAAAGCATTCTTTGAATCTTGAAAGAAGGTTCAGCCTGCTTTAGATTACTATTTTATTTACGGCTTTTCTTAAAAGGTATATCTCAGTATATTTTATTTTTAAAAACCATAGCCATAATACGACCTTCTCTTTATATTTTTTGTTATCAGTGGCTGTAGATGATGAAAATTCACATTGTTATATTTCAGATCAGAAGCTTTTAAAAATAATATTAGATATCTTTCATCAATGACAAGGAGAGTCAAATTACACCTTTATGATGAAAGTTTGTACAATATTTACCAGTCCGAGAATTCCTGGGCCTATTCTGAAAAATGTGAATTTTGCCTTTTACATACTCCAGTTTTTAACCAAGACATAAGGGTATATTCTCATCTTGTCTGGTTAAGATGTGCTTTGTATTTGGGGATTTGCCAGTTTGTAGTCTAAATGAGAAGGAATTGTGTTTTGGTAATGAGGATAGATAAGCCTTGTGCCGGGTGCTAAGTGGGACTATAAAAAATATTGTGGTGACCCTATGATCGCTATGACTATGAACTCTTGACTTAGCACAGCTGGCTATTATATAGTAAATTAGTACAAAATGTGACTTAATTAAATACAACATTTCTAGACATTCAGAGTACTTTACCCTCTTTTTTCCCTAGTTTCATTTTGTTTGTATAAAGCTGGTGGACAGAAGTGACTGATGTGACATATGCAATGTCTTTACCAACCTCTGACCTACAGTGTGCCCTTTGCTCAGACTTCTCAGGCTTCTCTTGTGTGTAAAAGCTTGATTTTGGTTTAGATCTACTGCTTACTGAATTTTGGATTTCTGTGTTAGCTTTTCAGAAGTCCAAGACCCATAAACTCTTGATTACATAAGACCCAGAAAACTGTGCTTCAGTTTCTTCTTTCCATCTCTTTGCTGCTGGAGAACAATATACCCCATATAGGCAGTAACTGGGCAAAAGGATATTTTCTATCACCATAAACAATAGTTTTACATCCACGTGTATTTTGCTTTAGAAACTTTAGAATTAAACTATTTTGTCAGAATATAATTTTGTTTGTCTTTGGAATCATCCATCTCTTTGAAGACAAAAAAAACACAAAATCATCAGAGAGGAAATCTGATTTTCCAAATTGTGTGTAGAAAAAGTACGAAAATATTTAATAGAATCAAAATTGAGGTTGTATAGTATTTGTAAAACAACCAACACAGTCAAATGGAAAATTAATGAAAAATTATATTCTTACTACAGGCCACTGTTCTACATCTTGTTCCATGTAAAAATTCTGTGGAAAGAATTTCATTCAATATTTGGTTCTCCTGGATTCTGACTAATTTCTGTACAAGCATTTATTTTATTCCTGTTTAACTCAGTTACTCAGCTCTACTGATGGTTAGTAAACCTTTCCCAATATCAAACATGAGTGTCTGCTGCAAATTAAGCCAACTACACTTTGTTCTACTTTCTGTGAGACATCTCATGACAGTCTTCTTCACAGCAACAATTTGTGTACTTGTAGTGCCATCACTTCCTTCTAGTTCTCAAAACTGTTGATCCTCTAACAATTTTGCTTTTTACACTTTTTATCCAGATCTCCTGATTTTTCGTGTAGTATTTTATTTATAATTTTTAAGGTCTTTTCCAATCCAAGCCATTTATGATTCTCCCACAGATTCTCTTAATTAAATCTTAAAATGGGCTACTGGAAGACTGCTCCAAAGTCTCCACAGACACTTCTTTTCAACAAACACTAGCAGAACCCAGCAAACCAGCTCTGGTCAGATTCGAACCAAACTCCATTGTCTGTGTCTTGGAGGCAGAGTAAGAGATCAGCAGCAAAAATATACATATGGTGTGGAGGTTATTTCTGAACACTTCTGCATTCAACACCAAGTGAATGACACTGGACATCTACTTCCAAAGTCTGGAGTACCAGATCTTTCTGAGCCTTCACAACAAATGAGTCATGCACAAAGATTACGGTTCTCCTTGAGGGATTGCAGGCTTGGATTTCTTCTGTTTGTCTGGTGTAAATATTGCAGAATAAAATTTAATATAAGGCTATGTCCAAACTGTTACAAGTGGGTTTACAGCACTCATTTAAATTGAACTGATTTAGTTCTTTTTAGCCTTGCAGAGATTATTTGCAAATGTTTCATGGGAAGCACATATTATTTCAGAGAAATCTTGTGGTTTGTTTAATTTGGTCAAAAAAAAATTCCTATCTGTTAATGTGCCCGAAGTAAGAAATTATGGAGTAAATTTGCAATGCCATTGAGCTTGGGTTTTCCTTTTCACTGGTACAATGGACACATGGATGCAGATTTTACAGCAATCCATTTCATATGAACCAGTTACTGAGGGAACATATTAATGCCAAGACACACAATTATGTGATTTGTAGGCATGAAAGAATAGCCAGGCAACTTTAAAATTGCAACTCAATAGGACTGTAGAATCATATAAAGACAGCACAGGGTTTTTTCTGGCATTGAAGAGACTGTTTGCAATTCAGATATTTACTTGTGAAAGCCCTTCTTGGAGGGCGGATACGGAAAAGGCAAAATTGTTGTATTCACTATGCTTTGTAGTAAATGCCAGTAAATTTCAGGCAGTCAAGTATGCAAAAAAAATATGTATGCCTTGAATATCTGAAAAGTTTATGCTTTAGCACATAGTGCTATAAATAATGAGTGGTATCTGGGAAATAAGCATCTCTTTCGGAAAAAAATACATCACTTGGATCATTGAATGTGAATAAATTAAAATATTAAATAAATTAAAGTAGGAAATCAGAAACATAAGCCAGAAAAAGGGTGAAGGAGAGTACTAGATGGAGAAAGATTAAAATCCTAGCTACTCCTATTCCTCACCAGACTGAGTCACTTGAAGTTTTCCTCCCCTAAAATGTATCTTTTCCTGATATCTTCTCCCATTATTCACCAATGAGACTTCAATAATATGTACACTTGAACACTCCCACAGGGTAATACTTCTTTCTGCTTTCTCCCACACTGACAAATTCCTTTGGTCACTCCTAGAAAAAGGAACCTATATTGTTACAAGGCAAATCCCATTTTCCAAGTTTCTTAATTTAAAAAGCGGACTCTCTAAAAATCTCTAAATGACAGAGTAAATGGCAGAGTGGAAGGAACAGTGGAATAATATTGTTAAGTACTAGACTCCTTTCAAGCCTGCATGTGGCACAGAGGCCACTGAGAGCAAGCAGTCTGCTCACTGACCGCTGTCAGAGGCTTTGGCTGGACATTTCAGCTGGTTGCCCTGTCGCAGTTTTTGGGTTTCTCAGAGTATGATAAGAACAGAAGAGTAAAAGCCTGTCAGAGGCATGCTGGAAAGCTTTTGGAGCTTATGTAGGATGGGCACCGAGGGAAGCAGAAGTCTCATGGACATTCATAAATTAGCAAGCAAATCTGTTTGCTAGATAGGTATTGCATGATTTATTTTTTTTTTAATAAGGCTTTTTCCTCAAATATTTATTTCCCATATTTAACAACTTTTATTTGGTTTATTTAACAAATAATCCTGCTCTTTGGAGCAACTTATTCACTAAGTGAACTTTTTTTCTTCCAAAGTCATCCAGCTTTGCACATAATTTAAAAGAAAACATTTTTTTTCCACAAGCCACAGGAAGTTCTAAATGCTTATTTAAAAGAGGGCAATGAACGCTTCCCAGTAGGATGTAAAAGTAAAATAAATACCATTCTCAGTCACATATTGTTCAGATAGACACAAAACAGATTATATGAGAGGCCGTGAGAAAACTCCCTGCATTAATAGGCTGAGAAATTAAAATAATTTGAATAGTATTATTATAGTCCATTTGCTCATATTATCCTAGTGCATTTGCTCCAGGCTATTTTCACTATTCTCCAAATACACCTCTTCTGCCTTATGATAGAACACTGAAACACTTTTTTTCTCCCAAACAGTTTGGAAGGAAAATTTTTGTGTGAGTGTGATATTCTGAATAAGAAATATAGTAATATAGAAATTTTTTTACTGTTGTTCTTTATTAACAATAAATTACAGTAGGAAAGACCTAGAAACACATTTCCCAAAATACGTGTCAGTGATCAGAAATAAACATTTTCCTCTGAACCCAAACTTTTTAACCAAACTCTTCTTCTTGCATTTTAAAGACTCTTTTCATGAACTTTCATGTGAATGGGTGCCTAAATTAAAAGGATGTAGTAAACTCCTTCATCTTATTGCACACAAGAGATTTTCTTCCTTTATTTCAGTTGACGTTGGATAAGACCATAAATAAATAGGTCACTTTTGCCCATCAGCTCAGTTATGCTTGTTCAGTGGGAGATGTGGGAAAGTTCAGTACTTCTAAAATGAGACCACAGATCTGGATAGAAGCATAAACTTTGGGAATTGTATTGGAAAATTTAAGCTACTATGAAATTATGTATGAATAGAATGTTACAGGAAGAGTGAGCAGGTATTTCATGTACTGAAAAAGAAAAGTGTCAGCATGCATACACTTTAATAAAGATTTGTATTTTTATTTCTGCAGAACACGTTTAGAAGGACCATGAATTTCACTAATTTGGATTTAGCCCAGATTGCACTTTTCTCCAGTAATGATTAAGAAACCATTTCACATCTCCCAGCTCCAGCATCTAATACATTATCTTTCCTCGGCCTGACATTCTTCATGTAGGGAATAATTTTGAAATAGCATGTAATATACTGCTGTGTGTTCGTGATGGTGAGTTTTATGTTATTACCATAGGCAGAGAACCAGGCACTTATGGTGAAAATATGTTCAGTAAATGAGCCAGACAGAATGCACGGGCTTCTTGGCAGCATTACTCTTTTACTTACTGCTTTTCAGTGTACTCGGAGTACTTCTAAATATCAAGTGGAAAAAGTTTTTATTCCAGAAAACATATTTTTGCCACCTAAAACTTGAAACAATCAAAAATTTAAGGCTTAAACCTTTTAGATTTTTACTAGAAGTGTTTCTTTCCAGGTATTTATCTAATAACATGAAAACAAGGTTTATTTGTCAGTTCTCTAGGAGCTATGGTATAAATCTTAATATTAAAATTATATATGTTTAAGTGACATTCGAAAAGCTGATTTTGATCTTCCATCCTTGCCACCTTTTAGGAATATGTCCTTTTGTTTGCTCTTAGCAGCACTCATGGAAATACAGAGATATTGACAAAGCAACAACTAGAAAACAGCAAAAATCACTGAACTTGAATAACATTGTTGGCATATGACTTGTCTTTCAGAAATGGATAATTTCTGCCTTTGAATTGTTCACTCTCAGTGATTTTAAAATATATTGACAGTTGTTGCAATTTCTGCAGGAGGTAGCGTTCAGGTATTCATTTGAACCAACTCCCATGTGTATAGAAGTACAGTGAAAACAAATACAGAAAACAAAAGGAAAATAATTTACAACATGTTTGAATACTTGAAAATATTTTGCCCTTATACACACCTAAATGTAGTGCTAACTCAGAACTCAATTCTGGTTAAACACCATATTTAATTTAAATTCCCATAGGTGTGTGCAATTTCCAGCTCATGTTTTTTATACAGAGATTTCTATAGACAGGTGCTGAATCTTAGGAACAACTTCACATTTTCTAAATACACTTACAGCTGTTTGAGATTTTGGATATGATTCATGGAGACAGGCAACCCCTAGGATCCCACAGGTAAATTATTGCTTGCATTACTCTGGGTTAAAATTGTACCTTATAAGAAGGTCGTAAATATTAGTCAAGCCACTCTCTGTAAATATTAGGTAACATACTGTTTTTGACATGCACATGCATATTTCTTGACCCACCTTGTAGATATGTCCAAGTGTGGACACAAAATGGAATTGAAATTATTAGCAGGGAATAGTTTTCTTATCCTAAACGCTAAAACATAACCCACATATTATTAGATATATTGTCTGAAATCTTAGCTCAGTACTGGTTTGCTCATTACTGAACAAACCTACTGGACCATATCTGTTCAAATCTGAAAATTAGGGCATTTTCCTGGGGCTTGCTGATGATTTCTCAGCAGCTGAATACACCATTGAATGGATGGTTTCTCTTTATTTTACTTAAAAGCCACTGAATCATTCTTCAGATTGCTGTGATCACATCAGTGTAGGTTTAAAAAAAGGTGGTCCGAGTGAAGAATTGCATTTACATCCATGACTGCTGATAAATGTTACAGACAGTACGATGCCTGTTTAAACACTTTTAGCACTGCAAATATGCTACCTTTATAAACATCCTTTGGAAGTATTTTGCTGCTAATTCTACTGGACCTTCATAAACATCATTTGTAAACAGACTAAAAAGGAAAGTGTCTGAGTTACTAAAAAGTGTTTGGGCTTGCTAACTAAAATCATGTTAGCATTCTATATGCTCCCTTATAATTAATTAATGAACAGACAGCTGACGAGCTAAGAGTAAAAATAAAAAATTGTGAATGAGTAACAGAAAGCAAATGAAAGGCAGTTTTATGCATCTCTGCTACAGTCATAAAATATTACTTGTGCTATGACAGTTGCTTAAATATTTAGTAGAATAAAGCAATTTATGCATAAGAGAGTATGAATACAAATATAACTACAGTCAGGAAACTGTAAAACTAGAAAAAACTGAATTTAAATTGAAGCCAGAAGTATGGAGATGTCCTATTGCCCTTTTTTTTTCCAGTGGGGGATTGTTTTTTCACATGTGCATATCAGTAGGGAGCCTTGGCTTCTCCATGGGTGTAGGGGTCTGCCCCATCTTGTCATTTTTAGGCCAGTTGCCAAAGAAAGTGAGCTTTTCATCATTAATGACAAACAATTTTGCTACTGATTAGTGATTTGGAGTTCTGTCACTAATAGCCAAATTTGATGGTGATGCCTTTTCCAATGTGTACGCAGACAGCTTTCCATTGTTTTGTGTTGCTATGGGAAATGTGACAGTTTAAATTGTCAAATACAGGAAAAGAGAAACTAGACATGAAAAGTTTTAAATCAAAAAAGGAAGAGGACTGAAAGTTACTTCAATTTCATAGCATCATAGAGTCACAGTGGTTTGGGTTGGAGGAGACCTTCAACAGGATCTTGTCCCTGCAGTGGGACCTTCCACTAGAAGTGTCACCTTCCACTAGACTGAGTTGCTCAAAGCCCCATCCAGCCTGGCCTTGAACACTTCCAGGGATGGGGTATCCACAACTTCTCTGGGCAACCTGTTCCATTGTCTCATCCCCCTCACAGTAAAGAATTTCTCCCTAATATCTAATCTAAATCTACTCTCTGTCAGTTTGAAGCCATCCCCCTTGTCCTGTCTCTACATGCTCTTGTAAATAGCCCTTCTTCACCTTTCTTGTAGGCTTCCTTCAAGTGCTGGGAGGCCAAAATTAGGTCATCCTGAAGCTACCTTCTCCTCCTGGCTGAACAATCCCAATTCTCTCAGCCTTTCCTTGTAGGACAGGTGCTGCATCCCTCTGATCATCTTGGTGGCCTCCTGTAGACTCACTCCAACAGGTCCGTGTCCTTCCTGTGCTGGGGACCCCAGAGCTGGATGCAGCACTGCAGGTGGGGTCTCACCAGAACAGAGCAGAGGAGCAGAATCCCCTCCCTCGCCCTGCTGGCCACGCTGCTTTGGATGCAGCCCAGGACACGTTTGGTTTCTGGGCTGTGAGTGCACATGGCTGGATCATGTCCAGCCTCTCATCCCCCAGCACCCCCAAGTCCTTCCAGACAGAGCTGCTCTCCATCTGTTCATTCCCTGGTCTGGATTGGTACTAGGGGTTGCCCTGACCCAGATGCAGCACCAGCACTCGGTCTTGTTAAACCTCGTGAGATTCCCATGGACCCATTTCTCGAGTTTGTCCAGGTCCCTCTGGATGGCATCCCATCCTTCAGGTGTGTCAGCCACAACACTCATCTTGGTGTCATCTCAGACTTGCTGAGGGTGCACTCCACGCATTTGTCTGTGTTGTTAATGAAGATATTAAGTAACACTGGTCCCAGCATGGACCCCTGAGGGACACCACTTGTCACGGACGTCCGTCTCTCCGAGCCACTGATTGCTACCCTCTGGATGCAACCATCCAACCTTATCCGTCTAAGAGGCCACTCATCAAATCCATTGCTCTCCAACTTAGAGGGAGGGATGTTGGGGGGGACGATGTCAAAGGCTTCACAGAAGTCCAGATAAATGACGTCCTCATCCTCTCACTCATCCACTGCTGGAGTCACTCAATCACAGAATATCAGTGGGTTGGTCAGACAGGACTTGCCCTTGGTGAGGCTGTGCTGGCTGTCTTGAATCACTTTCTGGAAGCTGAGTAGACTTCAAATGAACATTGCCTCTTTCGGACCAACATTTTTCCTGATTTCAGGTAAGGCGAGGCATTTATAGTTTTTAATGTAGTGAAACAGTTCTTGGTGTTGTGCTAAGTTCCAAACGAGTGTAGCGATAAGAGTTTCAAGTTCTTCCTTATTGAGAAAGGAGTTAAGATAATAGTACTATCCAAACATGAGAGGCTGAGTTTGGGCCTCAAAAGGAACTGAACTAGCATTCCTGTGGGGAAAACAAACAAACAAACAAAAAACCAAACTTATTAAAATACTTTTGTCACAGCAAAAGCACCTCTTTCAGAGTAAGGCCAAGGGCATTTTTGAGCCTATAGGAGGAAGGGAATGCCAGCAGCAGTGAGAGCCACTCTACAAACCCCCTAATGCATCATTTTGAACAGTTAGCTTTGGTTTCCTTCCCAGATATTTCAGATTTCACATCTAATTTCACAACACTTTATTTTTCTTTTCAGAAAAACAACATGGTATTTTGTTTAAAAACTATCTGAACTGAGGACAAAATGGCAGCCTTAATTAGGAATGTTCTGCCTGTTTTTTGGTTTAAAACACCTCCTGATGAAATATAAAGACATTTTGTCCTTCAATAACATAAGTACAATATTCTTTGTTATGAATGACTTAGATGTCAGAGGATTGTCTGAGCATCTCTAATTCGAAGAGCAAATGTGAAAACATTCTCTAAGGACTAATATCATCTCTTTAGGCAAAAAGGCCACTTAAAACGAAACTTTCAGCTAATTCCTGCATATAAGTAGTAGTCAGATCTCAAGACAGTCAGAAGACATGAAGGCAGAAAGTCCAGTAAAAACAGCAGAATAGGCACAAGTTCTTTGTAAACCCAGTATTATCCAAAGCCAAAGGAAAATACACTGCTCTTGCTACTTATGCAGCATTCCAACTCTTAAAAAAGCAAAATATTACTGCGGTTTAGATGCTGCACTATCATCAAACAGCTGGGTTTGCAGGGTTTTTCGTACTGAAGATAAAGAGGGAACTATCTGCTGCTGTTTTTAGGAACTCCCTCTTTTCTGCTGTTTCCCTGTGTACAGTTGATGAACTGCAAGTTCTCCAAAGGAACGAGGTTTTTGATAGAAAACCATTGAAAAATAAAGTCATGGTTAATATAGCAAGTGAAAATACAAAAAAAAAACCAACAAAATTGATGCAAAGGCAAAAAATGATAAATTACAAATTCCTATTTAATTGGTCTCAAACTAGCAAAATTTATTCTTCTCAAGCCTGAATTTGAACTCACTATACTATAAACCTTGTTTTGAGAAGGGACAATTGTGGTAGAAGGGATCATACCACTGACACAGAAACAGATTGTTTACCCTCCAACCAATCCGGGAACCTGCTACTGTGACATGAAGAGGAGGAGGAAGAGTTAATTGCTCATTCCCCAAGGGAAACTCGAACCTTGGAGTTATGTGATTGAGCAAAACTTTCACCACCTCTTTGGCTGTGTTAGTGTGACAGGGGTGAGCTTCAGGCCATCCACTGAAGGTGTCATCTAACACCAGTATGTACCTGTATCCTTCCTTGCGTGGTAACTCAGCAAAATCTATTTGCCAGTAATCTCCAGGAAGATCCCCTGCCTTTGTTACTCCTAACGCAACTTTTTTCCTCATGTCAGGGTTGTTTTTAAAGCAGATCTCACATTTGCTCACTACTGATTGTACAACATCAGTAGTGTACAATGGTGCAGAGGAGTTTACAGGAAAAATAGAGGAGACAAAATGAGAAAAAGATTCCCAAACAGACACAAGCACACACTATTTTACTTCTTGAATTTTTAATTAAATTAAAAATTTTTATACTACCAAATACCATTTTCCTGTCCTGTCAACTAGAAGTGCTATTCTTGCTAATTGGACTGTAGGAGCAGGGTTTGCTCAACAGTATTCAGTCTTCTTGCATTTTTGCCACCCATAAGGATAGCAGCCACACATATAAGAACAGATTTGGGCAAAGCTGCCTGCTATAAACAGCATAATTTCTGCAGTGCTCTTCCATCCTAAACTGATTATTCCAGTTTGTGTTATTTCTGAGTACGTTGTTACCATGGTTTCTTTTTTTCCACTTGTGTAGCTGTGTGACTATGTAGAAACAAGCAACAGGCACACTGCTTACACTGTTGAATCACATTTAAATAATTACATTTTAAAATGTACTGCAAACTGTCTTTGCAAGCAGTACAGTAGAGGAAAAAATGCCAAGCCAAAAGCCTTCTCAAGTCTTTCAAAACAACATGCAGGAGTAATTTCTTTTTTTTTTTTTAAAGCTGACATAGGAATTCTAATAAGTAGGTTTGCCAAAGAATTACTCTTATAAAACTGAAATACTTAAGCTGCCTAGTTAAAACAGGAAAAATTATTAGACCTATAGAATCCTAATTATTCTATTGTTGCAGCTTATACTATTCATCTTAAATAATAGAAGAGTGATGTGTGTTCCTGGGACAAGACCCCCAACCTCAGCCTAGCATGATGACCTACAGAAGTAGCAACGTGGCTCCCACCAGTTCTTTGGGGAAGGCAGTGAGGACACTAACCTAGGTGTGGAGCAGATACTGGTTTCTGTTTAACATCCAGGAACTGGCTGTACACTGTTAACACAGAGATGCGGGAGAGGGACCCCACCTCCCTGAGAAGGTGTACGATCTGCTCAGTGGTACTTGCACTCACCGAGCTCTCAGACCTCTCATAGCTTCCCCAAGCCACTAAAAGCTGTTTACTGAGAAGTTAGAGCTCCAACTCAGTCCTTCTGGTTGGGAAAATATCTAAGTAACATCCCAGAAATCAGGAAATCTTGAATCCAGGCTGGGTTTCCCAGAAATACTGGAAGACCTTCTCATAAGTCATAGTTGGCTTTTGGCATGGCCTAAACTTTGAGAAATCATTTTAGTCATTTTAGACCTTTTATCTGCAGTCATATAGGGTGCTGCCCACGACAGGAAAACCAGTGCAAATGTCCCATGTATTCTCTTCTCTGCACCTCCAAGACCACTGTTATATTCAGACTGACGAATAAAAGCATTAGCTTTTCTCTGAAATGCTGTTTGTGGTAGTTTCAGTGAGATATTCGACAACTTAATACTAAGACCAGTTGTAGCTTTACAACTGAGGAGACAGCACAGGAGAGGAATTAATGACCAAAGGCAGTACCCAAGGAGAGGGAAGGTCCCATTCTGGTTTTGCAGCTGTAGCCACCATCTCATGAACCTTTTGGTTTGTTGCCTTAGTAAATTTTGCCCTTAATGCTGTCTATTGCTGTTGAAATTTCTCAAAGCACAGACCCTGCCATGCCCCATGACGTATTTTGGTACAGAGCAAATCTCTTTACTGCTCTCTACACGCTGTCACTGCCAATAAAAAGAGTAAAATAACCCTTTCTTCCCACAGCCAAAGCAAGAATGTGCCCTACAATGGCTGATGTCCTAGTTTAATCAAAAAAGCATATATGTCACCAGTTTAGTTCATGTTCTCTGCATTAATGCATGAACAATTTGTCACTCAAACATCAAATTTAATTTTCAGAAATCTCTGGAATTCCCATCTGAAAAGTCCACAAACATGAAAACTAAATTTCTCAGTCACAACTGCTGGATAATTTTCATCAGTTTCATCATGAGTTTGTAGATGTTAGAAAAAACTCATGCCCTGAAAATGGAAATAATTTTAAGTAAGATTTGTGAGATTTGAGAGATAATGTTTATTTCCTGGCTGATGGCTGGAGAATGAAACAAAAGGTTAATTCTATTAAATGCATTACCCTTAGGTTTAACATGCTGGAAGTGGAAGAATTTGGTCATAAGTGCCTGAAAGGGACAATCTGGTCACAGTTTGCTTTTGGAAGAAAGTAACAATAAAGTCAGTTGCTGTAGTTTGAGATTTTCACAAGTTATGAGACTCCAAAAAGAAGAAGATGTGTGGGAAAATTAAGGAATGCAGATTCCCTTATTTAAGATACTAGCTCTTCTTTAATGTGAAGAGAGTGACAAGTGAATAAAGCAATGTAGCACTACAGTACCTTCCTTCCTTCCTTCCTTCCTTCC